>JAQZBX010090008.1:0-12565 GCA_029593785.1 Cabassous unicinctus
CCCCCCCCCCCATTGTTCCATGCTCGCTGTCTGCTATCTTTGCGTTCCTCTGTGTCTGCTTGTACTCTCTCCCGGAGGCATCATGAACCGATCCCGGGAACTTCTGGAGTGGGAGAGAGGTGCTCACTCTCCTGCGCCACTTCAGCTCCCTGGTAAGCCACGTCTCCCATAGTCTTTCCTCTGTGTTTCCCCTTGCTGCGCTATCCTGCTGCACCAGCTCTCTGCACAGGCCAGCACCCCTGCGTGGGCCAGCTCTCCTGCATGGACCAGCCTTCTTGCATGGACCAGCACTCTGTGTGGGCCAGCCCCCCACTCAGGCCAGCTTGCTGTGCGAGCCAGCCCGCCCTCCACCAGGAGGCCCCAGGAATCAAACCCCAGGCCTCCCATATGGCAGATGGGTGCCCAATCGCTTGAGTCACATCCGCTCCCCCCCTGATGTGTTTTTGATCTTACCTATCATGTCTTTCATTCCCACAAGATCTGTTATTTTCTTATTCAAGTTTTCAAATTTTTCTTTCTGCTCATTCATTGTCTTCTTGATGTCCTATATCTCTTTAACCATATTGTCTTTCAACTCATTAATTTCATTTTGGAAATTTGTATGAACCTCATTGATTAGTTATCTCAAATCCTGTTTCTCACTTGGGGTTTTGATATATTCCTTTGCCTGGGCCATTTCTTCCATTCTCTTAGTATGGATTGTAATTTTTTGCTGATGTCTAGGCATCTGATTAGGATGGTGAGTTTACTATGATGCTCAATTTCTTTCTCTTTCATAGGGATTTAGTGGCAGAAGGCTGTGTGTTACTGCCATTCTTTGATTCTTGGATCAACCCATTAAAGGTCTTTAGAATTGTCCCTGTTGGTTGCTCAAATCTGAGCCATGGAATCAGTAATGGGTTGCAGGCTTCCCAGGGCTTTGAGGAAGAAGGCTGTAAAAGCCAGAAAAAGCTTCTCTTACTTAACTTTTCATTTCCTCACATGCATTTCCTTAGTCTGCCAGCAGGTGGTGCTCTTCAGCAGTCCTGGCAGTTCAAAGCCTGGTTGGCGTGTGTTTGCTTCAATACTGACTGCAACTATATGACAGAGGATCCTGCCTGAAGCCTATAGAGCCTCCAATTCAAATTTTCTCAGCGGCTATTCTTCAGTCTTTGCTGATAGCCCCCTCCCTTTTCCCAGGTAGGAAATAATTCCACTCTCCTCTGTGTCTTCAACAACCAGTCCCGGTCAGGAAGGAGGGTGATTGAGAGGGTAGGATTTCTTTTGTTCTGTGCTGGCTCCCAGGGCAAACAATGGTGCGGCCCCTCCTGGCTTGGACGGGCTCATGGGACACAGCATATATTGGCCGGAAGTTGAATCAGCCGTTGGCTTCATCCCTGTCTCTCCTAGTTCCTGAGGAGGTAGATCCCTGTGACCCCCTCTGTCTGTAGCCGCCAGCCCAAGGCCAGAGAATTCAAAATTGTCTGCTTGTCGGTTGGCGGAAGGGTGCCAGTGGCTTCAGCTAGAGCTTCTACTCACAGTTTTTTCCATGGAGATTTTTTTTCCTGTTCTCCCCTCTCATCTGGGTGGTGTCCAGTCTTCCCCTGGTATCCTAAATCCTAGAACATTTTTTTTTCCAGGCCATTTCTGCTTGTCTTCTAGCTATTTTTCTGTGAGAGAAGAGAGTCCTGTGTCTTTCTAATTTGCTATCTTCCCAGAAATTATCCTGATTTAGCTAACATTTGTATGAATGCCCATCTTATTGGTTGGCTGGCTTTCAACTGCAAATGATGGAAAGTATGTCCAGAAATACAAGGTGTGTTTGGAAATGAGGCTGGGGCAAGAAGCAGGGGACAGAATAAAATTTAGAGCATTGGACTCTACAAGGTAGAAAGTGGGGATCAACTTTTGGTCCTAGGGGAACCATGCTGGGTTTCAAGGTGTGATCTTCTTGAAACTGTGTCCAAAATTTCATATCTATATTCAACTGGGCATTTTATTTTCTGGATAGTTTCCAAAATTTCCAAAAAACATCCATACCACAAAACAAGTGGAAAACTTCTGGTGTAGGCAATTGACAACTATTAAAGGATTTTAACCTGATTTACATTTTTGAAAGATCATTCTTTCTAAATGAAGGAGAATGTACTCAAAAGCATGACAATTGAGCAAAGAGAAGAGAAGACAATTACAGATTTCTAAGATCAGTGCTGTCTGACTTCTGATGGTGTATAGCAGTATTGCTCAAGGTAAGGTCCCCACATCACCTGGGAGCTTGTAGAAATGCAAATTCTTGGGCTCCACCCAGAATGACCAACTCACCTCTGTGACATTACTGCTTTTAGCACTAAAATTCTTGCATACGTGGAAAACTTTCAGTCCCCAGCAAAACTGATGGTTGTTTTCCCTAGTCCTTCTGAATCAGAATCTGTGTTATACAAAGATTTTCAGGTAATTCTTATGCATGCTGAAGTTTGCAAAGCATTTGTGTAAAGCAGAGGCCTGCCAACTCATAAGCTAGAAGAAAAATCACCTGGAAATTCATTTAAAATGGAGATTCCTAGGCATTCCCTATAGATTCAGATTTTCTAGGTTTGATTCATGACTAAGGAATCTGCATTTTAACAAGCACCCCAGGTGATTCTGTTGCAGTTGATCCATGGGCCACAATTTTGAGATACTTGTGTAGGAATAAGAGGAATAAGATGAACATGTCTTTGGGGGAAGATGATGACTATATTTTAGGGCATAGCATCTGCAATCTCTTGCCACAGCTATGCTGAATAGTGAACAACCTCAGTAGCACACAACAAAAAAACCACATTTGTTTGTGTGTCTAGAGTTAACTGGGAGTTGATTAGGCAGTTCTGCTGATCTGGCTCAATAACATAGCTTGGAGTATCTGCTGTTCACTGGCACTGCTCCATGTGCCTCTTACCGTTTTTCAGATTAGTCTGGGCATCTCATGGCAATGCAGGGGTGCAAGCAAGGAAGGCCCATTGCTCAATCACATTGTAAGCCTCTGATTACTTCCAATGTTAGCATCCCATTGACCAAAGCAAGCCACATCTTTGAACCCTGTGTAAGGTAGGGGGTTAGGGCACCCTGCCTAAGGAGAAAAGATAATTCTAAGTTACAAGGCAAAGGGCACAGATATAGAGGTGCGGTAAAGAGTTTGACCATCCCTGCAATCTAGGACAGACATCCAGGTGGTTGTAGTCTTTCAATTTATGTGTCTTAGAGTGAAGGGCAGATGTTCAGATAGAGATGCAGATTTTGGAGTGTTCTTCACACAGATGGTAGTCAAAGCTTCGGAAGTGGGTGAGCTCTTCCTGAGGCAATATAAGAATGCATAATAAGTGTGCATTAAGAATGACATAATAGGAGATGATACCGCTAATTATGATGAGTAACTTTAGAAAAGAGCAAATAATTCCTCTACCAATTTCTCTGAAAAGAGTACCTGGCATTTGTTCACAATTTGGAAATTGAACTTCAATAGTTTTTGTCTCTTAAAGTCACCTAGATAGAGTTCCATATTTTCAATATGTATGATAATAGAGATTGGAATGAAGTCTCATGCAGTTAGAGGACATTATGGCCAGTAAACCCAGGAATAGCCAAATCTTATCTGTAGCCACCACTCCTCGTTCCTATGACACTGAGAGGCAGATATAAGCACAAAAGACAATGGCAAATAAAAAGCAAAGGAGTACTTTATTACTAGTTGGACTTAACGTTAAATCCTAATGCAGAGCTTTCTCAATAACTGGACTGGGGCTCAGGACTTGTTCCCTTTCCCTCATTTCAAATCTTTATATCCACTGGCTGTTGGGGCTTTAAACATTTGGATTGAAAATTCAGAACTGAAAGGATGAAGAAAGCAGGATGACTGGCCTTTCTAAGCAGGACGGGGCTTAGCATCTGCTACCTTTCCAGCTTCATGGAGGCAAGAGGAAAGAAAAGGAGCCAAGCTCATAGGTGGGATCTTTTGGTACATAGTGGCTCCTCGCACTGGTTTATATGGCCCAGTAGGTGTCCTGGAGTGTGATCAAATTAGATTAGTATTTCTTCTTTGTGAGAAGGAGTGAGGAAATTAATTAGAAGAAGATGGAGACCTTCTCCAGGCACCGCCAGCCCCCTTTTCCCCAGTAAGGGACAGAGTTACTTCAGTGATTTCTTATTTTCCAGTTTCAAAGCCCAGAGATCTTAACATCTTCTTTTGCTTTTTTTTTTTTTTTCAAATGATGGCCAGTCATTTCCTCCTTCTAAAGATCCATTCCTCCTTCATCTTCATGGCTAATGACTAGTCCAGGCCTTCATCCTTTCCCATCTGAGAGGCTGCTTCACCTCCTAGCTTATCCTCTTGTGTTCAGTCACTTTCTCCCCACCGAGTCATCTTGAAAAACATTACCACAGTGATATTCCTAAAATGTGACTTTTGTTGTCATGTAACTTCTGTTTTTGAAAAGTCCATTTTCATTCTGGAAACTGTTTCCTTTCTCTTCCAAGTTCTAAAATGAAAATGTACAGACCAAAGATAATGTATCTTTTCTGACAAATGATATAAAAAGAAAAAGTACTAAGAGTTGTCTATTGTTTTACACTTAGAGCAAAAGTAGTCTCTTGATTGCCCCCTCCGGCTGGCTTTCAAGACCTTCCCTAATTGATCCCTCCTGTTCCTATAACCTTATTCTGTCTAGGCCCTCCAGCTGGGCCAGGCTCTGCTCAGTTCTTTCATATATAAGTGTCAGGCTCAATCCTGCCTCTAGGCCTTAGTGTATTGTTTAAGCTACTTCTCACGGTGAGAACACATTTTCAAACCTCTCACAGTTCCTGTAACTAATTCCTACCCATCCTTCATGACTTGGCTCAAGTTGCCCTTCATCTGTAAAGATTTCTATAATTATAGCTTCGAGCTTCTCTCCCCTCTCTCAACTCCTATTGCATTTATAGTCTGTACCACAGTTTCATACTAAGTTTTTCCCTGTCTTAACTCACACTAACTTTGTGTCTTCAACTAGATATCATGCTCTTTAAGACCTTGTACTATGATATGAAATTCTTCAGGATTGTCCTTAGCTTGAAATAATGTTGGGTAAGGAAAAAGTGCTTAAGACACATTGGCTAAATCCCATTAATTTAATAGCTCACAGTGTTAGGTTTTCTACAAGGATTCCATGGATAGCCTTGGTCACTGCTCATTGCTCATCATCCTTCCTAAACTCTCTGGTTTGTAACTTGACCTAATAATGTCAACATTTACTATTTTATATTGAGTACTTCTTGAATCTCTGAAGGCAAACTTCAGGTAAGAAAAAAGCAATTTTTGCTCCTCAGACCTTTTGAAACCCAAGTGTTTCCCGTGTTTTATTTTCATTTAGCCTCAAAATAACACACAAATTATTAAAATTATAATAATTAAATTCCAAGTTTAAAAATATATGCGTGGTAGATTGAATCATGTACTCCCCCAAAAAGGCATGTCCTTTGTCTTAATCCACGTTCCTGTGGGTGTGAACCTATTTGCAAATAGGGCCTTTTGAAAATGTGGTTATTAGTTAAGGTGTGAACAGACTGAATCAGGGTGGGTCTTAAAACATATTATTGGAAGCCTTATAAAGAGAGGGAAACGATATGTAGTCAGTCAATAGAAACCCGAAAGTTAGAGAATGCCACAAGAAGAGACCATGTGACAGAGGCAGAGATACAAGCCAAGGAACACCAAGCATTGGGGCAAGCTAGCATCAGAACACTACAGACTCTGGGAGAAACATGACCTTGCCCACATCTTGATTTGGGACTTCTGGCCCTTAAAGCCATGAGCCAATCTATTCTTATTGTTTAAGCCAATCTTTTGTGTGGTATTTGTCATAGCAGCTATAGTAAACTAAGACAATATGTATATGTATTCACAAAGATCTATTTTGACATCATGCCTTTACTGCCTCTTTTATCAGGCCACACTGTCTAAACTGACCTTTCCTCCTCACTTCTTCAACACCAATAAGAATACAGGATCTCCCAGGCACCATCTTGCTCAGTGTCTCCATTTTCAAAGGTCAAACATCTACTTCTTTCATTCATTTGGCTTGTTAAGTAAATATGTCCATGACTTGATTCTGATTCTGATAGGCTAAATGAGTCTTCAAGAGACATGCCATAAATGTGAAGAACAATCTCAAAAGTGGGAGGTTTACTACTTCAAGAAATTTGGATGTAGGAACTTATTTGTTGTAATGAAAACTTGTAGTGTGGATAGAAAGGAAAAATATCTACCACTTTTAGTTTGGAGCCTAGTCTAGAGTATTTCAACATCACGGTGCTTATTTGCTATCACTTTATAGGTTTAGTTTGTGAGGCAAACATTTGGATAAAGTGTTAATTTCCTCCTTGGCATTGGGGCTGACAATTTAGTGTGTTGCGCAGAAGTTCCAGGCATAAACTAAACAGCTAAACCTTTTATTGGCTGAACTGAGGGGTGGGAGAGATTACACATGGCTTTTCGATGGATGTTTTCTGTAACATTCATTAATGCTTGCTCTATCTTGGCCCATTTCTAAGTTCATTGGCAGCCACGGTGGACAGTTCCTATACGCACTGACTGTTTCCTTCTTCATGTGCCTGTGTGTCTGTTTCTCTGCCAGAGAACTTTTTCCAGCACCACAGGAGCTCTTCAGTTCTTGTGTGGGGCCACCTAGGAGTTTGAGGGCAATGCCACCAATGAAGATGAGTGTAGGTGTTCCTCAGACGGCTAGTTCTGTAGTGTGATGTGCATGATACTTCAGCATGTCTCAGGGGTATCGAGCCCCAGTTTCCCACAGCTGTAACCCACTCATTAGCAAACCCTTTATTAATTTTCCTCTCTTGAAGATTAGGTAAAATAGAAATAACACAATGCCTGATACAAATTTTTCATCTGTTTCTAAAGGAAAATCGTGTAAATTCTGTTAACCAATGCCTCCACTTTACTCATTGTTGCTATAACTCTTTGCATCCTTCAGTAAACTCAACACCCTTGTTCAACATATACCTTCTCCTTAAGACTGTGTACTCCAGGAGGGCAGGAGCCATTGTTTATGTCTGTAATTCTAGCAGGTAACACAAGACTTAACGCCAGGTAAGTTTTCAATAAGTATGTTTCAAATGGAGTTCTTATTTATTTATTTATTTATTTATTTTTAAAGTGTATAATTTAGTGGTTTTTAGGATATTCAAAAAGTTGCACAAACATCACCATTATCAAATTTCAGAACAGTTTCATCACCTCTAAAAGAAACCATATACACATTAACAATCAGTCTCCATTCTTCTCCCCCTCCCACAGCCCTTGATAGAAATTAGTCTACTTTTTGTCTCTATGGATTTGCCCATTCGATAGACTTTATAGAAGTGGAGTCATCTATTATATGACATCTTGTTTCTGGCCTCTTTCACTTAGAATATTTTCAAGATTCAGCCTTGTTGTAGCATGTATCAGTGTGTCATTCCTTTTTGTGGCTAAATAATATTTCATTGTATGGCTATACCACATTTTATTTATCTACTCAGAAGTTGGTGGAAATTTGATTTGCTTCTACTTTTTGACTATTATGAATAATGCTGATATTAACATTTGTATACATGCTTTTGTGTGGACATATGTTTTCATTTCTCTTGGGTATATACCGAGGAGTGGAATTGTTTGGTCATATGGTAATTCTATATTTAACATTTTGAGGAACTGTCAAACTGTTATCCAAAGCTGCTGTACCATTTTACATTCCCATCAGCAATGTATGGAGAGTTCCAATTTCTCCACATCCTCACCAGCACTTGTTATTGTCTTCTTTTTGTTACATCCATCCTAGTATCAAATTCAATTTGATTTGAGAAGAATGGTCTTTGGTGAACTTCTTAGCATCCCTTTTTATCTAGCCATTTGTCTTCCCTTGAGACTGCTCTTATTTTGCAGCAATACAGAAATGAAGAGAAACTCCATGAAAAGGGTGATATTTTTGACTTATGAGAAGGCTGTGATTATTTTTCAATAATAATCATTTTCTCTGGCAACGCCTTTTTTCAAATCTAATAAAATCAGAGCTAGTTCAGTTTAATATAATGTTCAGTTCTGACCCTATCAAGTTGTGTGGCCACTGGAAAGTCACTTCCCCTCTCTTAACCCCAGGTACCTTGTCGGTATACTGAATAAGACATGTTTTAATGTCTTTTTGGAATGTTGGAATAAATCTCTCAAAACTTACTTTTAGTTTTAAAGTTCAATGCAAGAACAACAGATGTTTGCTACTTTTTTGGTGCTTGTTCTATACCCACTTCTTCTGGGGATTTTTCCTTCTCTATGGCATCTGATTCTGATGGGATCACAGAATCAACATCCCTCGCTTCAGGAGTGGAGTTGTCCAATTGAAATTCATCTTCCTCTGAGCAGAGTGATCAGGTCAGGCTAGGTATATGGTTCAAGTTGGGGAAGTCATATCCTTCCTGGGATCTTTTAGAGTGCTGTTGAGAAAGATGCCATCTGCTGGTAGGGCTCCTGTGCTAAAGGAATATAAATCTTAGGTTGCTGGAGGCATGCCCACCACATAGAAAGTACCTGTCTTAGAAATGGTGAAAGAAATGGCATTGTTGGAGCTCCTGGATCCTGCAGGACCTGAAAACAGTACTACTCTTGCATTTTTCAATTAGTTGAGCCAATTCATTTATTTTTTAAAATATATTTTTTATTTGTTTTTAAAAGATAGATTACATAAAATATTACATTAAAAAATATAAGGGATTCCCATATGCCCCACTCCCCACATCTCCCACTTTTCCCCACATTAACAACTTCCTTCATTAGTGTGGTACATTCATTGCAATTAATGAACACATTTTGGAGCATTGCCACTAAGCATGGATTATAGTTTACATTGTACTTTACACTCTCTCCCACTCAATTCTGTAGGTTATGGCAACAATTCAGTTATTTTTTGTGCATAACTTAATTTGAGTCACTTCTATTAATTAGAAAGTTTTCTGACTAATACAAGCAAATACTGAGTGCTTACAGTGGATGCTTGGAGTAGACAAAGAAGTATAAGTCCATGCTCTTGAGGTGTTTACAGCCTAGTTTGATGACCAAGGTGTAGAAATAAGGACATGGGCTTTACAATCGTTCTTTCCTATGTGATGAAAGGTGCTTTGGCCACCAACTTTATTGTTCAGTATCTTAACCAATGATCAAGACTGCTATTTTCTTGACCAGGCTACAGGCCCGTGCCTGACCGTCTCCTTCCTCCCAGCTTTGATTTCCTTGAAACTAATCTTGCAGCTATGGGACCACAGAAACAAGCAAACAAACACACAACTCAGACTGCAAGCAAACCCCAACTTTAGACACTTGCTATTCCAAGGATCAAAGTTGCCCCCAATCTCCCCCTTCCCTCTTCCAACAGATAGCCCTCTAGTACTTTTCCACTGCCCTTGTCTTGCCTATAAAACTCAACCAAGGGAAGCGGATGTGGCTCAAGCAGCTGGGCTCCCACTTACCACATGGCAGGTCTCGGGGTTCGGTTCCCAGTGCCACCTGAAGAAGACCAGCAAGACAGTGAGCTGATGTGATGGGCTGGTGCAGCAAGCTGATGCAACAAGATGATGCAATGAGATGGCACAACCAAGAGACACAGCGGGGAAACACAATGAGAGGCACAATAAACAGGGTGTGGAGGTGGCTCAAGAGATGAGGTACCTTCCTCCCACATGGGAGGCCCTGGGTTCGGTTCCCAGTGTCTTCTTAAAAAGAAGATGAGCAGACAGCGAGTACAAACAATAGGAGTGGGGAGGAATAAATAAATAAAAATAAATAAATCTTTTTTTAAAAAAACTACTACAGTAGCCTTTGAGTAAAGCCATTCTTGCCTGTTTAACATTGTCCAGTGCAGTTTTTCTTTGACACCAACAAACCCTTGCAGAGACTCTACAGTTTCACTGCACAGCCTCTCACATTGTTTAGGAATCCAATAGCCTTGCATCCTCTACTGCATATTAGCTGCATGATTTTGGACATGTTTTCTTAATATGCAGAGACTCATTTTTTTCTCATCTATGAAACAGGGATAATTGTTTAATTCATGGGTTGTTTTGAAAATTAAATAAAAAGGTACAAAGAACACAGTACCTGATATCTAACCCATCTTAGTAAATTTACTCCCTTTCCCTGTTTGGAAACACCCTCCTTTTTTGGAGAATCAAATTAATTTAGAATTTATTTTGTCCAAAACACATTTAAGGAGAAAAAAGCTTTTATTGAAACAGTGATATGAAACAGTTCTTCACATACCTCTTATAATAATCATCATTTATTTGGGATAAGGAATTCACAAACATGTTTAAACAACATAATCTAATGGTTTGCTCAAGTGTTGGCACAATTTAGGAAAGTGAGCGTGCAGAGATTGATAGCCACTGCATGTAACTATCCCTCATTCAGAAGGAAAAGGACAATGCAGAAATTTAAACAACCAAAATTTATTTATTAAAATTATTTTGCCTGAATTGTATGAGTTTTCTGATTACGAGTTGTAATTGTAACATCTCCATATCACATTGGTAACAATAACCAATAAATCCATTTGTTATTAATCCTGGGACTGGTTGGCAGGTAAATAAGAATTGAAAATAAAATAGTAATCCAAAGGGCATCCTAATGAATCACTCCCATATTGTTATTATTATTTAATGGGCACACATGATAAATTAATGTCATGTTAATGGGCAATCATTTTATCTTCTATTGACCCAGGGCTTGTGTAATGTGTTCATTTGGTTTTAAGTTGCATTATTCTTTATTCCAAATCTTGGTTACTCCTAGCTGTCCTTGTCTTTATTAGCCTGACCCTCACTGCAGGGTGACCCAAATTTGCTGAAGCCGTAAAGAAGCAACTGAACAAATTTAAAGATATTTTCTGGAAATAATTATTCCTCAGTGTATGGAAATAATTATTCATCAGTGTACAAGTATAAGCTAAAAACCTGAAATGGGGTGAGGGTTGCTATCCCAGTCTGAAACAATGACGAGTTTGCTTATAGAAAAATCATCCTTTGAATCAACTATTTTTCTTATTAGATTACACTCATAAAGAAATGAATACAGTACCCTTTAGAAATGCAATATACTTGTAAAAAAAAAAAAAAAAAAAAAGCCCACCCTCTCCCTGTACATTTTAATGATTAGCAAAGCTATTTCATGGTTTGGATGGAGGCCCAGGAAATGATCCAAATGAGATTATATTTTCTTAATCTATTAGGGTAATGTACAACTTGCTTCCATTCTCTACCCCATCTAACTTGGCAGGTATTGTGAGCAGACCCTGAAATAGCGATATTCCAGAGACAGGCTCACATACAGTTTATCATCTCCAGACGCTCTGTCTGTCATAGCCTGGAATCTTAAGAGGAAGGTATTGCTGACTAGAAGAGAATGTGTGTGTTTAAGAATTTGATTGATTAGGGGCACACAGTTAATAGTGTGATTAGCATTATGCAAACATGCAAAGGTCATGGCCCTGGTTGGTTAGAAGAGACTGTCACAAAGAAAACTTATAAAGCAACACAAAGTGTTGAGTTCCAAGTTCATAATCGAAATTCTGAAAAAAAAAAAGAAAAAAAAAGTGATTTGGGGGAGTCATTGTTTCTTAGCACCTGTTCTTAATTTACAGGCTGAGTCCATGAAGCATAAACTCCAGGGAGGAGAGGTCTGCTATATTACAGAGACCAGGAGGCCCTTGGCAGGAAACTAATGGAACCAATTTCAGAATTAAAGCGCTCCAAAGGGAAAAGTGGTGAGTTCTGCTTGGAGAGGACATGAAGACCTTTCTAACAGCTAGGATGATTTTGCCTATCAAAAGTCACCAATCACACCAGGGAAAGGAGGTGGTGCTTATTCTCCTTACATATTCCTATGGTACGCAATGGGCATTCAGGCCGTTGGCTTCTGGGAGATGATGCCACAAGCTAGGAAGAAAGTTTGATCTGGCACCTCAGTTGGAAGAGACTGTTGAGAAGACCCTGCTGGCCTCATCTGTGGATCTTCTACCTGTGGAACTCAGGGAGCAGTTCTCACCAGCAGAGATGCCGGGAATTCCAGGAGGGAGAGTTCCCTCAGGGATCCTGTGCCACTGCAGACCCAGTGCATTCTCCAAGAGATAGTGGTACTGTTGGTAATTAACATATACCAAAGGAAAGCCATGGGATTGTTGACTGTGCTTTATCTTAGTTTAAAACTCTTCTAAAGTACTTTGGTCAGAGAATTGACAGGAGTGAGGATCTGACCATCTAACAGGGCATATACCGCCTGTTTTGGTGGAGCTTTAAATAAAGAGGAATGTTACACGTTCCCCTTTCCTTAGGCTCTTTCCACCCCCCTCCTTCCTTCTCAAAAAGTCATTCTATCTTTCATGACTGGTAAGTTATAGTGGAATTATACCCAAATAGAATCTTATTTTGTCCACTCACTATGTGTATATAAAAGTAGCTCCAAAGAATAGGATGGGGGGCGTGGATGAAGAGAGCACTTTCCCTTTTGTATTAAATGCCTCTGTTTATATAT
>JAQZBX010090009.1:0-12564 GCA_029593785.1 Cabassous unicinctus
TGGTTTGGACTATATATTATATGGTCACTCTTTCCATTGCTCACCTTTAGAAATAACTGTCAGAATTCTGATGATAAATTTAAGAATAAAAGGGACTCATATGACAAATTTTGAAGATATTGGGGATGATTTTCAATTGTTTCAATACAGAGATAACTAAGGCTTATCCAGATTTTGTGGTCCCTCAAGCTTATTATAATTTTGGGATATTCTTTAAGAATAAGAACAATATTATGATTATAAAACTAGAAGATCTAGAAATGGCTGTTATTTTAATGGTTGCTTTGGTAAGTGGGAGGCACTGTAGTTTGAGATTCATTAACTACCTGCTAAATCTACTTTTGGAGACAAGTGTTGCTGCGGCAGTTTGATATGGTTTATGAATTCCAAATATAGATATTGGATTATGTTTGTTAACTGGTTTGTCTCTCCAGGCATATTAGATTATACTGGATTCAAAGATTTCATTTTTACTAGATTAAATAATGATTAAGGCTTTGATTGGGCCACATCAGTAGGACGTTGCATCCCCATCCCCTTGGTGGGTGGGGACTCACAGAGAAAACACATGGCAGAGAACAGAGTTTTGAGTTTTGACCTGGAGCCCTGAGAAGTTAACACATGGTAGATAGCAGTGCAGCTGATCCTGGAGAGAATTAAGGCTCAGGGAGAGAGACAAAACCTAGAGAGCCCGATAGCCTACAGCTGACCTTGTGGAAAAAACAGAGCAGCTGAGCTCAGAAAGAAATTAGTCCTGAGAGAGAGACGAGACTTATCCCAGCCTACAGTTGATATTGGAAAGAGCTGGGGCCAGGAAGCCTTAAAAAGAAGAGGAAGGCTGAACGTTAGCAGCCATCTTGCTCCAACATGTGGCAACAGACTTTGGTGAGAGAAGTAACTTATGCTTTATATCTTGGTAACTATAAGCTTCTACCCCAAATAAATAACCTTTATAAAAGGCAAGAGATTTCTGGTATTTTACATCAGTACCCCTTTGGCTAACTAATACAGTTGCTAACTGAATCAACAATCAAAAACTACCCATTTAAACCTACCAATGTCTACAGGGTATTCACTTTTACTTAGGCTTCTCAATGTACCATTGCTGACATGGTCAGAGAGAATACAGAGAATACAGAGCCATAGCTAATTGTCCCTTAACCTGTAAAATAGGCAATATGTTCTTTGAATTTTCATAAATATGTCTAATCTAAATAGAGCATATATGCAAATTGTTTAAATTGGTTAAAACAATGATATAAATTTAAAGTAAAATGAAAATGTAATGCAACCACTTCATAATAGGAACAATTTCATTTACTAGTTTTTAAAAAGCAAGATTATTTTTAAAAATTGAGTTATGAAAGAGAGATACGAGGGAGGGAGGGAGGGAGGGAGGAAAGACAGAAGGAAGGGAGGTCAATTCAAAGATTTCCCATTAGATATTTCACTCTATTCGTTGTCAGTTATTTTACCTATTTGAGTTTTTTAATCTCTCAGGGCCTTGATTCATTATATTTGAAATGGAGAAGGCATATCATGTGAAATAGAGCATGTGAAATAATTTTGAAAACTGGAAAATTAACTATGTACAAAGGATGGTGTTAATTTTAACTTTCTCAAGTTTATACAGATGGAAAGTTCAGAATAGAACATGGACTGCAAGCTGACTCACAGTCATCTGAGCTAACATGTAGACAACTCACATCAAAATTGCAGCCTCATCCTTTAAGGGAGATATGTACAGGGAATTGTCAAGATTCCCTCAACTAAAGCAAAAAAAATGATGAATGTTCATAACAAGTGCCCAAAGGGAGCACCTTCAGGACCCTATTAATATAACTCTGTTTTTTTTACTTTGTTCTTTAAACTAGTAAGTTTTTAAATATCCTTTTTAGCTCCTGTAATAGGAACATTCAGAAACATTTTGCCACAGTTGAGGGATCTTTGATAATTCCCTTAGTCAGTTACCTTTAAAGGTTACCAGGATGCTCTATTATAAAATCAAGATTTTAAAGGTTTCTACAGTTCCTATTATTTATCTTATCAAAAGGACCATTTATTTAAAGAAATGAATTCACACAACTGTTTATTCCTGTACTGTGATTTAGTGCTTGTGGTATTTTGAAACTTCTTCTTTTTTTTTTCCAACAGATGGGGTATTTTGCTTAGGGAAAACTTGCATTTGCTAGCTTTTTTTTGAAACATATTTTCAAGATTGTCAAAACATTACAAAATCATTAGGAGACTCCCATGTTAGAGTCTTGTCAGACATTTTGTTATAAATTTACATTAGGATTCTAGTTGTTTTAAGTCACAAACAACTCAGCCAAGCATAATCTGTTACTGAAGTTGAAATTTGTTGGGTAATATTGTAAATAGATTGCTGTCGTTGTAGCTAAAAGTGTCCAAAGGAGTTTGCTGATAGAGCTCTGTGAAATTATACTGGAACCATAAATCAAGAAGTGCTACTGATTCTCTAAAATTGAGTGACATTTTGGTAATAACTTAGCTTGCAGTTAATTCTTTCTTATCATAATGTACCCCAACAAAGTAAAGTAAGAGGAAGTACTCTGCAAGTATATTTCAGCTTTCAATTATTTGTATGTGTATTTTCTAAAGCAAAATGTATAAATCTTACCTTACTTTCCACTGGAAGTCATTATGCTTTTATTTTATTTCAGTAAACTAAGCCAAAGATATGCAAGTAAATGCTATCATAAATTCTAAATTGAATAATTTATAAAAAAGATTATGATAATTTATGCTGCTATAATAATGAACCCCAAAATTAATTGGTTTTAGTATTAAAAAGATTTAATTCCTTATGTTCACATGTATTTTGTTTTATTAGCAAATTACGACATCCTCTTCAATCAAGAACCCAAAGTAAAAGAGATACTTCTATTTTTCAAAATTGTTTTGCAAGATATGTGAGGTGACTCCCAGTAGATGTTCAATGTTAATATTTTAGTTCCTTTCCAGCTTCTTCCTTCCTTCTTTCTCATCTGTTGTCCTGCATCAGTAAAATGATTTTTTTTTTTTTAATGAGGGTACTCTGATGGGGAGACTATTCCTGTGGAAATGCATATGAAGTCTACAGGGATACATTTCTCAAGAGTATTAAATGAGCTTATGAATGACTTCATAGATGAACCCTTCCAAGAGAAATGCAAAGTAAGGAGCATATTTCTGTACATCCGTCCATGAGGTGACTCTGTTCAACATGAGTGTGAAGTAAAGAGCAGTTAACAAAGACTGAACAGGTGCGGGAGCTGGACAAATTTGCACCTCTAGTTTTTTTTCAAGATAAGTCGAAGGGTTAAATTTGTGATTTCCATGTGTTATATATTCTTCAAAATTTTTCATATACTAGATAGTCTTCAAAATCACAGAAAAAATACATTTAAAAATGCAATTCAAAGTCAAATACAATTGCATTATTTCCAAGTTTAGCTATATCCATGATCACATGGTCTGTGAAATACAGTAAGAGCTTGGGATTCGAAAACTTTTGTTTATCTTTGATTATAACACACATTAACAAAAATGATAGATTACAGCCCTTTCTAGTACATGTATCATTCTTATAGTCAATTCTTAATTATTTAAGGGTGGTTTTAAAATATTGGACTTAAGAAAATCATTAATGCCTCCATAATTGAATGACAATTTTAGAAGAGAAAATATCCAAATGACTTAACAGAAGAGATGCATAAAAATTATTACATCATTCAGTTCATCTCTTCATCAATTTTCACAGCATAATTATTCAATTATTCAAAATTTTGCCCCTCAGACTGACTGCATTGTCTAAGGTTTCAAAACATTTCAACCTGCAAAAAGAATTGAAAAAAATATATAATAATTCAAAAGTAGTAATAGAAGCCCATTAATGTTTCTTATTAAGAGCTAATCTAAAAAGGCCACTTATCATAGTTAGTTACAGACAGTGTCTAATTGCTCATTATTGATCATTTTTTCAGTAAAAGAAGTCAGTGTAGAGGCCTAACAATGGTTGTGCAACTAGGGATAGGATTCAAATCTCTTAAATCTCAGCGCAGCTCTCTCCAAGACTCGGCTCAGCAAATGATTTAATTTTATTTCAAAGATAATCAGATGTATAGTATATGTTTCAGTGACCTTTTTCTCCCTCTTACATATTTTTACTGTTGATAGGATATCAAAAGTAAACAAAGTCTAGTAACTTTATTTTATCTAATTTTTGAAAATTAAATATTGCATTTTTAACAATGAAAAGCCTAACAAAGAAAGAGAGACAGCCATTCCTTTGCCATTTCTTATGTGCTTCATTACTGTGCATTGGGTATATTTGTGTTTTAAAGATTACTATGGTAATTATTCTGTTTAGTGAGCAGCATCATGTTAAATCTTGTGTAAAGAGAGAGAAGGGAGTTAAATTCCTTCTCCTCCATCACTCAAGTTCAGTGTAGGTAATATTCCTTTTTAAAATGACTCTACATATAATGTATATACAAGTGATATTTATTATCTTTAGATTTTCTTCAAATAGAAAAAGCAAAAATTAATAATAAAAGTTTTTTCACTTCTGCAATAAAAATTCAGTCAAACAATGAAAAATTCAAAAAATACTTCCTTTAAAATTAAAATGTAATTGAATCCATCCCTTAATCATCTGATATAATAATGTTTTGATGATATTCATGGAAAGTTCATTTAAATTTACATGAAAGCAAAGAAACATATGACAGTGACAAAATATATAACATGAAGAATGTTGTTTCAAATGTCTTTTGACACTTCATTTTTATGATAAACTGTCTTCATACTTTTATTTAACATTATCATTCAAATTTATAGTGATATTTTCCCATCTGTTGTATGAAAATGACAACATCATCTGTCATTAATTTACAGCTCACAGGGTATTATTTAATTAGGGCTTTACAATTAATGTCAAGTAGGAAAAAATCATGGCATTCTCAGAATTTTCTTAACAGAAGAATGACAAATGCAATTATGTATCAACAATCATTGTAAATTTTCTTCTTTTCTTAACATTAGTAATCCTTGGAATAAAAACATGATTTAAATTTCAAATAGAACATCAACTTGCCATCAGGAGACATGCACTCTGCTTATATTTAAAAATAATAAGCCCAGTTATTTCTGACTATCTTATTAAAAATCTCCTTTAGTCTGCATTTATATAAGGACATCTATTTGTACATTCATATAAAGGAATTAAAACAATATCATATGTAGATGCTTCCTTTAAGAATAATTTTTTTCAATTTTATTGATACATATTAATAAAGCATACAATTCATCCAAGGTGTACAATAAATGGTATTTGCTATAATCACATAGTTGTGCATTGATCACTTCAATCATTATTAGAACATTATCATTATTTCAATAATAATAATAGAAACAAAAAAAAACAAAGAGACAAACAAGAAAATTTCTCACCTCTCAATCTCTCTCTGCGTCCCCCACAAAACATAGCTGCTCTTTCTGGCTATTGTATCCAAAGTATATAATCAATGGCTTTTAGTATAATCACAAAGTTGCACATTCATCATCTTAAAAATTCTAGAACAATTTCATTACTCCAAAAAGAAAGACTCCAAACCCCTTAGCATTCCTTCCTCAGACTTACATAACAACTAATTTTTCATCTTTATGAATTGATTCATATTTATATTTTATATAAATGAAATCATACAATATGTAGTAATCTGTATCTGGTCTTCTTCACTTAGTATAATGTGAGTTTTTTTGTCTGATATTACCATTGTGTAGTATTAACTTACATTTGTTCAGCTTCAAAGAAAAATGGTCTTCTATATACAATTCTACCCATATTAATATTTCACATAATATATTTATCTCATAATAGGGCAATCATACGGTGTTTTTCCTTTTGTGTCTGGCTTGCTTCTCTCAACATAATGTTCTCCAGGTTCATCCATGTTGTCTTATGTTTCATGACTTCATTTCTTCTTACTGCAGCATAATATTCCATCGTGTGTATACTCCACAATTTGTTTATCCATTCTTCAGGTGATGGATACCTGGGTTGTTTCCAAATTTTGACTATCGTGAATAAAGCTGCTATGAACATTGGTGTATAGATATCTATTCGTGTCACTGCTTTCAGTTCTTCTGGGTATATACCTGGCAAGGGTATTGCTAGGTATCATGGCAAGTCTATATTCAACTTCGTTAGGAACTGCCAAACAGTTCTCCACAGTGGCTATACCATCTTTAAGAAAAATTTAATGTACTTCAGTTTAATTTTGAACTATGCCTTAAAATTTAAATAACAAAGTATAATTCAAATGGATTGCATTTAGAGTTAGCTTGAGAAAAGTTGCTTAAATTTATAATTTAAAATTTCCCAAGCCTTACTAGACTGTGAGTATTTTCAGAATCAGAGTAATAGTTGTAACTGAAGTTTTGTTCTCTCTCATCTCTTTTGTTGCTACAGGAAACAAAACATATTCAGAGTTGTCTATTTCTGATCATCCCCTAGGAATGTTACATGTTTGCAAAAGAAAAAAATCTGTTAGTAAAAATTACTTTGCTGTGGCCATTTTCCTTTTCTCTTTTCTGACCTAATATTCATGAATTCTGATGGAGACACAGCATAATTGCACTCTGCTTTCACCAGTATTTCTGATTCTCATTGTGAGCATGGCATCAATGCCAAGACATCTTTTGATGATTCCAAAGCTACTATCTCAGGTGCTAGAATGACTCCACATAACTCAAAAACTGGAAAGAACATTTTCTTCCACTTTCTGATTGTCAGACATTGTCATCTTTCTATTTAAACATCTCAACTTGGATTATAAGAGTTTCCATTTCTTAGAAAGATAATTTAATCATTCTCAGCCAGCAATCCATCTATGGCAAATAAAGAATCAGTCAGGGTGGTAGAAATGTTTTGGTAATGAATGGTGGTGATAGTAGCACAACATTGTGGATGTAATTAATATCAAGGAGTTGTATACTTGAAAGTGGCTAAAATGAGAAATTTTCTGGTGTATATATGTTACCACAATAAAAATAAAAAAATAAAAAAAAAGAATTAGTCACCAGGTCACCTTCTCCATCTAACTTCTCCTTTTTTTCTCTCCTTTTGTCCACACATAAAATACTGTTCTCAAGTCCTTCATCTGTTCAGCAAACAAAGCTTACCATATATAGATTTTAAACTTAGCTAAATAAGAATCACAGATAAAGTTAAAAGCAAATTAAACATTAAAACAGCAGGTTTTTTTTGAAGGGAGAAATATATCTAAATTTTTTGTCTCAGATTCAATATGTAAAGAACTTGTTAGCTGTCACTCCCATCCTTACAGCAAGGAAAAATCTGAAAAACTGAAAACGAATGACTTTCTTGAAGTCATTGATGATTGAGGCTCCAGGGAAAAGAATGCTCCCAAAACCTGGAGAGAAAGGAAAATACAGAGACTCAAAGCAGGTATCTGCTTTCCTGAAGGAAAAGTCAGCAGAGTCATAAACTGATAAGAAGACTTAAGAGGCTGAAGAATGATAGAGGGGTTAGATGGGAGTAGTACCTTTAGGTGGGCCTCCATAATTTCTGAGATTTTACATCTGGGAATCCACCAGGTTATAAAAGAGAAGAGTCAAGACAAACCCCATACTTTTTCTGGTTGAGGAAGGGGAAAAATAGCTATTTCTAAATATACTCAGAGAATTGTTTCTAACAATGGCCTACTCTGCAGAAGAAAAGGCTTTCTCAGAGATGTATCCCACATGGGACAAGAGCAATTATCCAACTCTAGTCCCCATTAGCCTTTTTGTCTCAAATAAATAAAGGGGTGGAAAGGTAGGAGCTCAGAAACACAGGCCCACCAAAGAATGAGATTTAATAACCAGATTTTAAAATGCTAACAGCCCACACTGAAACCACCACATGAAAAGGACTCCAGTATAATAACAGAAGATTATAGCTGAAAGCATTGCAAGATACACACTATTTTTAAGAAGGAATTCTTAGATTAACGAAAATCAACTGGGGCACAAAAACAAAGACACTAAAGGGCTTTGAAGCCTCTGACAACTACATTACAGCAAGCTTTAGATACAGTTCAACTCCTTGGCAGAGTGGCATAAACCAAACACCAAAGTCCTATTTATCTCACTACTAATATCTTTCAGCAAAAATAATTATAAGGCCTGTTAAAAGATGAGCATCTAACCAAGCTCAGACAGATTTTGGAATTACCAGACAGGGAATTTAAAATAACTATGATTAATGTGTTAAGAGTTCTAAAGGGAAAGGAGAAGACATGCCACAAGGTTCTAGGGAACATAGACAGGGGGAAAGAAGCCTTAGAAAGAATCAAAAGAATCAAAAGGAAACACTAAATTAAAATCTCTATAAAAGAAATGATGAATGCCTTTGATGGGTTCATCAGTAGTTGACATGGCCTAAGAAAGAATCAGTGACCTAGAAAATATGTAAATAGAAATTTCTAAAACTGAATGCAAAGAGAAATACAGAATGGGAAAAACAGAATAGAATATCAGGAGCTAAGGAAAAATAATAAACTCATAATGTGTACGTAATTGAAATACCTGAAAGAAAAGAAAGAAAGAAAGGAAAAGAAGTAATATTTGATGCAATAATGGCTAAGAATATTCCATAATTAATGACTAACACAAAACAAAATACCCAGGAAGCACAGACAACACCAAGAAGGAGAAATAGCACCCCAAAAACCTACTTAAATTAACAAAACAGATAGGTTATAAGTAAAGAGATGGAGAAATATTTATTATTCTAACTCTAATCAAATGCATAATGATGCCATTGAACTAAACAGCAACATCAATCAACTTAATCTATTGGATATTTATAGAAGTTTCCATCCAACAACAGCAGAATATGAATTTTTCTCAAGCTTTTACATGGGACATTCACAAATATAAACCATAATTACATCATACTATACACCTTAACAAATTTAAAAGAATAAAAATCATATAAAGTATGTTTTCATACCACAACGGAATTAAACTGGAAATCATGAACGATAGGTGAGAATTCTCCAAATAATTGGAGATTATAACAACAAATTTCTAAAAATGGTTAAAAAAAGAAGGCTCAAAAGAAATTTAAAAATGTTTCCAACAAAATGAAAATTTAAAATATAACATAAAATTAGTGGCATGCGATGATAGCAGTGCTTAGAGAGAAATTTATAGCATTAAATACATTTAGTAGAAAAGAAGAAAGATCTAAAATTAATACCCCAAGTTTCTGCCTTAGGAAACTCTACAAAGAAGAAAATTTTAAGTCTAAAGCAAGGAAAATAAAGTAAAATTTGGGCAGAAGTCAATGAACTTGAAAACATGGAAACAGTAGTGAAAAATCAATGAAAGTGAAAGCTTATTCTTTAAAAATATCAATAAAGTTAATAACCATCTATCCAGCTTAACCAAGGAAGAATAGAGAAGGCACAAATTGCTAATATTAGAAAATAAAGAAGCGTTATTGCTATTGAGCCCATGGATATTAATCGGGTTAAAAAGGAATATTCTGAACAACTTTATGCTCACAAATTTGATAACTTAGATGAAATGGACAATTTTTTAAAAACACAAACTAACAAATTAAATAATGAAGAAATAGATTATTTTGAATAGACATATATCTATTACAGATTGAATCAAAAACCTTCCAAAAATGAAAACACCATACTCATATATTTTCATTGATGAATTAAACCAAAAATTTAAGAAGGAAATTATATAAAATGTCTATAATTTCTTAAAGAAATTATAATCAGTGGGAACTCTTTTTAACTCATTCTACGAGGCCATCATCCTCAAAATACAAGAATGAAGTAAAGAAATTGCAAGAGAGGAAAACTACAAACCCTACAGACTAAGATATCAGATGAAAATAGATGTAAAATTCCTCAATACAATATTAACAAATTGAATCCAACAATATATAAAAACTGTACACTACAACTGAGTGAGATTTAATACAGGTCTACAAGGATGGTACAACATTTGAAATTCAATTAATATAATCCACCACATTAATAAGGCAAAGAAGAAAAATTATGAGTCCAACAATTGATGCAGAGAGAACATCTGAAAAAAATCCAACACTCATTTATGATAAAAACTCATAGCAAACTTAAAAGAGTGGAGAACTTCCTCAATTTTGAAAAGATCATCTACAAAAAACCTACATATAGCACCACACTTAATAATGAGAAACTGGATGCTTTCCCCTAAGATCAGGAACAGTCATGGACATCAACTTTCACCATTCCTATTCAGTATCATATTTGAAGTTTCACCTAGTAAAATATGACAAGAAAATGATATAAAAGGTATACATATTGAGAAGGAAGAAATAAAACTGTCAGTGATGTGTGCAAATGTCATGATGATCTAAATTGAAAATCTCAAATAATTAACAAAATAATCCTAGAACTAATAAACCTTATAGGGCATTGCAAGATACAAGGTTAACATACAAAATCAATTACTTTCCTATCTATAAAACAATTAGAATTTGAAATTAAAAGCACACTATTTTTATAATAACATTAAAAATATAAATACTTAGGTATAAATCTAACAAATGATGTATGGTATGTATATACAGAAAACTACAAAAGACTAATTAAAAAATAAAAGATCTAAATAAATAGAGAGAGTTTCTATGTTCATAAATTGGAAGACTCAATTCTTCTCCAATTGATATATAAATCCAATGCAATTCCCAAAAAAAATCCCAGCAAAATTTTTTGTGGATATCTGTAAACTGATTATAAAGTTTATACAGAAGGCAAAATACTCAATATAGTCAACACAATACTGTAGAAGAACAAAGGTGAAGGGCTGACACTACTCAACTTCAAGACTTACTATAAATCTGAAATAACCAAGAAAGCATGGTATTTTCAAAAGTGACAGAGATAAAAGAGCAAAATAGAGAGCCAGAGATAAACCCAGACAAATACAGTGTATTACTTTTTGAAAATGAACCAACAGCAATTCAATGGAGAAAGGATAGTCATTTCAACAAATGGTGCTTAAACAACTAGACTTCCATGACAAAGAAAATGAATGCAGCCAGAGCTCTTAACCCTTTGCAAAAATTAATCCAAAATGGGTGTTACATCTAAATTGAAAATGCAAAATTATAAAACTTCTCAAAGAAAAAATTAAGGAAAATTCTAAGTTACCAAAAGTGCTATCCATTAATGAAAAAAAAAGTTTGAAAACTTTGACTTTATTAAAATGAAAAAAACTTCTGCTCTGTGCAAGTCACTGCAATAGAATGAAAAGCCAATCCACAGATGGAGAATATATTTTCAAAATACATATCTGATAAATGACTTGTATCCAAATTAAACAAGGAACATTTTAAAAACTCAACAAAAACAATTTATAAAAATAACTAAATGACAAAAGGGACAAAATATCTGAACAGACACCTCATCCAAGCAGATATACAGACTGCAAATAAGCATACACACCTATTAGAATTGTTAAAATACCAATAAAACAAAACAAAAACCCTGACAATACCAATTGTGGGGGAGGATGTAGAGCTCTCATTCATTGTTGGTTGGTATGCAAAATGGTTCAATCACTTTGGAAGAAAATTGGGCAGTTTTTTACAAAGCTAAGCATAATCCTAATATAGGGTCCAGCAATCTCCCTCCAAGGTATTTCTGCCATTGATTTGAAATCCTATCCCACAGAAAAACCTGTGATATTTATAGTAGCTTTATTCATAATCACACACCAAAAGAAAATGAAGCATCTAAGGCAGGGGTTCTTAACCAAGGGTCCATGGACCTCCAAGGGGTCTGTAGAAAGATTTCGGGGGGTCTGTGAGCTTGAGTTGAAAGAAAACAAATTATCTTTATTTTCTCTGACCACTAATGTTAAGTGTCATTAAACTCTCTGCTATTATATTTTGAGAAGGGGTCCATGGTTTTCATCTAACAGGCAAAGGGGTCTGTGGAACAAAAAAATGGTTAAGAACCCCTGATCTAAGGTGTCCTTCAATAGGTGAATAGATAAATAAACTGTAGTATATCCATATGATGGAATATTATTCAGTGATAAAACGACTAGGGTATGAAGCCTTGAAAAGACAAGGAGAAACCTTAAATTCCTATTGTGAAATGGAAGAAGCCAGGCTGCAAAGGCTACATACTTCCTTAATCAAATTATAAAACCATCTAGAAAAGGATAAAATATAGACATATTTTTAAAAAATCAGTGGTTGTCAGATATTCAGAGGGGGAGAGAGGGTTGAATAGGAGAGCATCCTGATCTGGCTATACTTCTGTACTAGAATCCATCAGTGAAGTACATGGATGGAGGATGGTAGGAGGGAAGTTTCTCATTGTTGAAGTGAAAATTTATGTAAGAGCAGAAAGATCCATGTAGTAATGGAACAGAGTGGCGATAACAGTATGAACCCATGTTTAGTTTAATATGGATAGTGATGGTTACATATGGAAATATTTATCCATATGTGTATATACACAGGTTTGTATACTTATA
>JAQZBX010090010.1:0-12565 GCA_029593785.1 Cabassous unicinctus
CACGTTCTCCATTTCTTGTTGATCTTCTGTCTAGTTCCATCTATTGATGTGAGTGGTGTGCTGAAGTCTCCATCTATCATTGTAGAGACGTCTATTTCTCTTTTCCTTTCAGTTTTGCCAGAATTTTCCTCATGTATTTTGGGGCACCATGGTTAGGTGTATAGATATTTATGACTGTTACTCCTTCCTGGTGGATTGTCCCCTTTACTAATATATAATAACTTTCTGATCTCTTATCACTTCTTTACATTTAAAGTCTGTTTTGTGTGATACCAATATAGCTACCCCCGTTCTCCTGTGGTTACTATTTGTGTGAAATTTTTTCCAAACTTTCACTTTCAGTCTGTTTGCATCTTTTAAAAATAATTTAAAAAAAATTTTTTTAAAGATACTTAGATTACATAACTGTTACACAAAAAATATAGGGATTCCCATATGCCCCACCTCCCCACACCCCCCACCCCCTACCACATAAACAACATCCTTCATTAGTGTGGCACATTCATTGCAATAGATAAACACATCGCAGGGCATTGCCACTGAGCATGGACCAGAGTTCACCCTGTAGTCCACACTCTCTCCCACACAGCTCTGCATGTTATGGGATGATATGAAATGGCCTATGTCTGTCACCGTAATGTCATTCAGGATGATTCCCAAGTCCGGAAAAAGCCTCTGTATCACAACTGTTTTCCCCTCTCCCTGCCCCCAGAGCCTCCAGTGGTCACTGGCGCCACATCAATGTTGTCATTTCTTCCATTGCTAGAATCACAATATGTCTATAGTAGAATACCAGTAAGTCCACTCTAGTCCATAGTTCATTCCCCAATCCTGAGGATTCTGGGATGGTGATGCCCACTCCACCTCTAACTGAGAGAGGGTTTTGAATCCATACAGCCAATGGATGGGACTCTCTTGCTTGCAGTTATAGGCTGTCTCGTTTCCTTGGTATGGTGGTTGTCAATCCTCACCTCCTTGTTAGTTTTCCTGGGTGAGTCCAATGAACTGGAGAGAAGGTGTTGCAACTTCGCTGAGGCTCTGGGCCCAGCTGGCACATGAACAACCCAAAGATTCAAGTCTCTTGGACGTATGCCTTCCAACTCCAGAACCAAGTATAGGTTTAAATAAGAGGGATAGGTGAGCCATGTGTAGGGAAGCCAAAATTGAGCCCCATTCTGTCACTCTCAGGAGCACAAACTCCAAAGTAGGGCCCACTGGCAAGGCACCAAACTCTGGAGCTATCTGCCATGACCATAGGACCTGAATGTCTCCAGATCCCTCTGGAGCCCCACTATTTTGGGTAGTATCCACTTTGGCAGTCTATGAGATCCTGCTGAGATATGCATAAGTGTTACCTCTGGAATGACCTCCCGACTCACCTTGAAGTCTCTTAGCCATATAAACTCATTTGTCTTTACCTTTTCCCCCTTTAATTCTAGGTCTTTTTCCAGTTACACATTTGCATCTTGGCTCTAAGGTGAGTCTCCTGCAGACAGCTTATGCATGGCTCATGTTTTATTTATTATTTATTTATTATTATTTATTTATTTATTTAAAGATTTATTTATTTACTTGATCCATTTTAAACCCCCCCTTCCCCATTTTGCTGTTTTTTGTGTGTGTGTCCATTCGCTGGGAAATTCTCTGTGTCTGTTTCATCTCTTCTCATCTTCCTCCTCCAGTCTTCACCAGGATTCGATCCTGGAGACCTCCAATGTAGGACAGAGGTGTTCCGCCATCTGCGCCACCTCTGCTCCTGGTTTTCGGAGCTTTCGGAGCATCTCGTCTCGTCTTTCTCCTTTTACGTCATCATCTTGCTGCATGGCGGCTCCGTGGCTCACCGGCACCCAGAGCCTGGCGTCTCCCAGGGCCTGGCAGCTCACCGGCACACAGAGCCTGGCAGCCCATGCGCCTTCTATAGATACATTTTATTTTACCGGGAGGTCCTGGGGATCGAACCCAGGTCCCTCCATATGGCAGACGGACGCCCAACCATTTGAGCCACATCCACCCCCTGAATTGTATTTAAATCTCCAATTTTGGGTAGTTTGAAATTCTCCCTTGTCTTATGTCATCTTATATAATGTGCTAATCTTTATTATTTTTCATACCTTTATTCAAGCACATTACAGGTTCTTTTTATTGTTTTAAATACTACAAAGAAATATTTATTTTTTTGAAACTTTATAAATTAATATCTCCCACTCAGATGCCCCATCTGTCATCTCAGGGCTAAACACTGTTAATTGTTTTCTTGTGTATCCATCCAGAAATTTTCTACTCATAGTGCAAATAGGTGTGTATAATTGTATTCATGATAGCACACACTTTGAAGCTCCTTCCAAGCAGAAATGAACTGAAAGTCACATACCTATTTTGAATTTTCTAAGATACACTGTTTTAAAAAGTAAAAAGAAAATGAGTAAAATTGTTTATAATGACATATTTCATTTATTACATTATATTTAAAATGTACCTTTTAAACATGTCATGAATATAAAATATATTGATGAAACATTTTACTCTTTTTATTCCATACCAAGTCTTCACAATCTGCTGATAGCACTTACTGCACTTCTCAGTTTAGACATGTGCCTGGTGCTAACTGAATTGGACAGGGCAGTTGTGGGGAAAACCCAGTGGCTTATGAGGAGTTCGTCCTCAATGGTAGAACTGTCCACCGCCAGGGTCAAAATGAAGTGATTGCCCCCTGTGCAGCCTGGAGACCATGTGCAGGCTCAGTGCAGCCCAGGTGGGACTGGCAGTGTCTGAAGCCAGCCCTGGGGCTGGGAGTCTGGGAAGAATAGGCAGCTCCCTTGCAGGGAGAGTGGCAGACCAAGAGAGCTGCATGGAGAAGAAGGAGCTGTGGAGAGAAAGGTCATCAGAGCTCTGCAGAAGGATCACCTCAATTTTCAACTGAATAAAGCTCAGGGGAACTAGAAGTCGACCAAAGGTCTCAGAAAACAACATGAGACAGATATATACAGGAAAACCCTCACAGCTCTCCTGGGATAGGAGTTCATGTTTCCATGGGCAAAACCAGAAGAAGCTCCCAATTCAGTGGTCACTGGATAGAGTGCTCAAGGGCATTGCCTCTGTGGTGGAGAGAAATTTGTCCTGGACTAAATTTGCTCTGGACCCACCTCACAAAGATTAAGAGAAAGACACAAGCACGACCAATGTACTTCCCAGAACAAAGCTGACAATAGTGAAAGGAATACAGAAAGGAAAGATGATGAGTTCCGTGGGCAGGGGAAGAGGGCTGGGGTGCTACAGGAACTGAGAGTTGGAGGATTTCTGTATTTAAGCTCATGAAGAGAGGAAAAGAGCCAAGGCCCCTTGACTTTGCAATTCCAATTCTAGTATCTTCTCAAAATATCTAATATATTGCAAACACAGTCATTTCTATAAGGATGTTCACAATGTTCTTATCTGTAACATCAAAAGACTGGAAACTTCCAAAGTGGCAGATATAGGTTAAATCAGTTATGGCAAATCCACACAAGAGAATACAGTGAAGCCTCGAAAGAGAGGGAGGGTTATCTGAATATGCTGATAAGAACTATTTTGAGCTCCAAAATAAGTGGAAAAATCAAGATGCACATTAGACCATAGACCTACCCTGTGTGCTTCAGTCTGAACTGAGAGGTCCAGTACCTGCTAGAAGGAGATTGCAAAAACATGGCATGAAAAAAGAAGGAAAACTATCATATTAATATATTTCATATTTAGGACATCTTAAAATAATATTTTGGACATATTTAATTCAATGAAATAGACTATTACAATTTATTTTACCTTTGCCTTTTACTTTTTGTAGATGTTATTAGAAATTTTTCAAAATGTGTGACACTTGTAATATATTTCTGTGTGGTAACAGTTGAGTGTGAGGGTGCTACCACAGATACACCTATGTATTATGCATAGAAAATGTATCAAAAATACACAAGGAGCAGTTAACAGTCATTTTCTCTTGGGGAAAACAGGTCATCTGAGTAGGAAGAAGAGTAATTTTATGATAACTGTTTCTTTGTAATCTTTGAGAAAAGAAAAAGAGCTTGTAATACGTTTGAATAATCCTGAGATAAATAAATAACTTGGGATAGTGCTTATGCTTTATAGTTTGCAACATGCTTTCTCATTCATTATGAGAAAAGAGTGATCACATAACTTAAGCCCAATTAAGTGAACAAAAGGCCCGTGAAGGGCTTTGGGGCTGCTTCAATGGATCTGAGCCAGCTGTGAGAGCCCCTGGGCCCATCCTCCTTTCTCCTTCCTGCCATCTTAAGGGAGACATCATGGCTGCTCCAGGCTGGAGCTCTAGCAGCCATCTTGGACCTCAGAGAGTTTTAAGGATAGAAACAACATACCAAAATGTTGGTGCAGAAAGACAAATGATTTATAAACTGCCATCGAGGCCAGCCTGGGGTATGGACTGCCTTTCTCTAGAGTCCTTCTACAGCAGAAGAAAAGAAATTTCTGTCTTCTCTGTGTCACTATTTTTGGTTTCCTGCTATTTTTACCAAAATCTAATCCTAACTGAAAGACTAACTTTGCAGCTGAATAACCTTGCGCCCTTAGAGAATACGCTCCCCACTTCTGGGACCTGTCCCCATCTGCATTGTCACAGAGGAAAGGGCAAGGGTGGCTCATGTGATCTCTGAAGGCCGAGAGCTTTTGACTGGCCAACATGTATGTCCTATGTTATTGGGACAGCACTTCAGGCTTTCCTTGGGGAACCAGCATCCTGCAACCTTAGTAACTGTGACTTTTTGGTTTTTCAGCAACTGCATGACACATCTTCTCCAGATTCTGGGTCTTGGTGTTCTTCACAAACATTCTGTTCTTCTTTCCTCACACCCAGATTTGTAGTGGGATTGTGCTTTCCCACCCAATTCAAGGTTGTTAAAGGATTCACAGGAGGACAGGCAGGGAGCTGAAGGGGAGGATGCACTGAACAGCTGCAACTATGAAGAGAGGCAGGCAGAGGTGGGTAGGGAGACAGGCAGACCTGGATGGCTCCGCAGAAGCTCAGAGACCTGGGAAGGCAGGGCCATTGATGCTGTGAGTCTCTCTTCTCATTCAGACCCTAGGGAGCCCCAGGGAGACTGGGGACTTCATGCTGACTTCTAGGCAGGGACATAGGGAATCAATGGTGTGATGGGACCACACCCAGCTGTGCCCCAGGAAGGAATGCGGAAGGCCTTTCCTCCTCCTTTAGGCAGCTGACCTGTCCTGAGTGCCTGCTCTGTGTCAGGCATGGGGCTGAAGATTCAAGAAAAGAGAGGGGGAGAGTTGGTCCCTATCTTTGTTTAGCTCACAAACTGACACAGGTAAACAGACCACAACAGTCAACATAGACAAATAGAAATCGCAGAGAGCAAAGTGCTTAAGCAAGTCTGCAAATGGACCAAAACAACAAGAACAGGTGACTGTGCTGGATGCCAAAGCCTCTGGTGTCCTGTAAAGGGCTTTGTAACTACAAGAAAATAGAAATATTAATTTTAACACGAATTAGCTCTGAGCAGATCTACCAGGATATAGGACAATATGTTCCCTCCAGTCGACATCTCCTTAATGTAGCTTTGTTTTGGGTCCTGTGCAAGGCAGTGATACACAGAAAGAATGAGTCTGGTTCTTGCTTTGAGATGCTGACCAACCAGTGGGGAGATGGGCAGGACAGTATGTGATGTGACAGATGTTCTATCAAAGGCATTTCCATCTGCTGTGGGAAAGCAGAAAACAGATCACTGGCCTTGCCTGGGGTCTTTAATCAGACACCCATAGAACCAGACAGAACAGCTAGCATGGCAACCCCAAAACCCACAGACAGCGTCTTCAAAATGCCTAGGTGAGAAGACCCAATGGCTATCAGCATCTGAGGAAGTGGAAGCAGAAGATATTAATGTCTCACGGCTTAAGAATAGAAGACCCCCATTGTAGGAAGGGGATATAAAGAAGGAAAGTTTTTTAAATAAAAAAGAAATGACAGAAGATAAAAAGAGATTGGAGAAATATTGTGACAATTTGAATTTGGTGAATTCCAAAAGAAGATTAAGTTTATGAACGAATCCATTGCTACGTCTGTGAGATCTTTTGATTCTATTCATTTGGTTAAGGGACCTTGATTAGATCACTTCCCTGGATTGGTTTGATTGGGCTATATCAGTGAAGCATGACTCACATAGGGTCTCCACCCTCATACTGGAACCTTATATAAATGAAGATAAAGAGAAGAGACACAGAGAGAAAGGGAGCTGCCATTTAGATCCCGCCATGTGACAGAGAGGACAGAGAAGCCCGAGTGGCTGAGGGAGGTTCTGGTGTCTGGAATAAGCAGAGCACAGAGTCAAGAAGAGAGGCCCACAGAGAAGCCCGAGAATGAAGAGACTTGTCATATGCCTGATGGCCCACACGCAGGCTCAGGGAGACCTCGGCTGAGATCAGCAGCCATCTTGCTTTGCCCTGTGGAGAGCTGACTTTGGTGATGAAGCATCTGTGTTGATGCCTTGATTTGGACATTCATGGCCACAGAAATGTAAGCTTTTACCCTAAATTAAATTCCCATTGTAAAAGCCATCCCATTTCTTGTATTGTGCATTGGAATCCTTTGGCAAATTAAGACAAATAGAGATACAGAAAATAGGCTTAGAGGACACAATATTTAATAAATATACCAAATATTCACAAGAGTGGAACAAAACAAAACTCCAAGTTAAATTCATGAAATACTCTAAGTAAAATCCTCAGGAGCTCCTGCTTATTGGCCCTGACATCATCTTCTTCTCCAGATGTCTTTGGCACAACCAGTTGGGTGACATGGGACACCTTTCCCTTCTTACCCATTCCTTCTTGGGCCTTGGCTCTCCCACCAGGGAAATGACTATGCAGATGGGTTTATATTCCTATTTAAGGATTACGATTCTGAAGTCAGGGAGTCAGAGTTGGATCTCAGGTCCCTTGGACAGTTGGTGGCAGAGCTGGAGGCGAGCCCAGGTATCTGTCCTTATCACCCTGTCACCTCCTTCCTCATGGACCCACTTCCTCTGTGCAGCAGGTAGTGGTGTTTGCCAAGGATTAGAGGAGGTGGGTGGGGGCCTCGTCAGCCTGGACCCAGAGGGATCTCAGAGGCCCACATTGGTGCAGGGGGCAGGGATGTGTTGCCTGATCAAGGTCCCCTGGTCACATGTTGTTCTTTTCCACTGGAATAGGGACATGAAGAGAATGGAGAGGGGCACTCTGTGGCTGGGCTGGGATAGGCAGGCACCCACCCACTAGGCCATCTCTGGCAAAGATGGGGCCAGCCCCAATCCACTCTTCTCTATGCCTTATTTGATTGGGGTGCAGGCACAGGAATCTGCTTTGTGAGCAGAAGAGTGTCCAGTGGGAGGACACAGCTGGGCCTGCAGAGAACGCTGGTTGAGTCCTTCCTGATCGTAAGGTTGAGGTGTGCCCATGGCAACACAATTCCATCCAAGGAGAATCTTCTAGGGTTTTCTGCCCCTGACTAGGTGAAGGTGTGACCTGTGCAGCAGGTAAGTTGTGAAATTGCAAGCCCTGCCTTCAAGGACCTCCCAGGGTAGAACAGGAAGGAGCTCCTGGAAGTGGGTGCAGTGGAAGCCTGGAAGAGGAGGCCTACGCCTGGACAAGCATTGGTTTGGAGGACAGGGGAGGTCTTCCCTTGTGTGACAGCTCCCCCCCCCACCAGTGTGACAGTGACCCAGCAGACCTCCTGTGGTCTCACACAGTCACTTTGTGATTTTCCAAAAGCTGGAGCCTAGAGGTAACAAGAAGTAATACTGGGGTCCATGGGGCTGGGCTTGACTGGATGTTGCCAAGTGTCTCTGATGCTCTGAGTGGGACATCCAAGTGGTGGTTTGGAGTCTGTAAGTGAGGATATTTCAGGGCCGGGTGGGCCACTGAAATCTTGTGCTCATAACCCCCTATCCCCACCCAAGGCCCTGCCCTGCAAAGGATTTCATCCATAGCATCAGTCCCTACCTGGGTCCTTCCTGATGGAATTGGTCCTTCTGGACACAGCTTTCCAGGACCATCTGGATGTAAGTGGGCCTGGGGGCCATGGTGGTATGGGGTGGGGACACTGAGGCTTGGGGGAGTCCTGAGCTCTCAGCACTGGGCACACCTGGTCCATAAGAGATTCATGGCGTCCCCTGGGTGGTGGCGGTGTCATGTCACCTTCCAGACGAGTCAGAAGAGGGTGGGCACCAGTCCCAGTCTCGCATGCCCATCTGACATCCAATTCTGACTGCACAACTGCATAAGGCTTTGGCTGAGGAGGACGTCTCTCCCTCAGGCCTGGCCCTAGTGAGGGTATGAAGTTGGCCCCTCCATGGCCAAGCAGTATGGCAGTGGCAGAGCAGTCCCTTCCTGCCTGACCCTGCAGTCTCCCCAACTGTCACCAGAGAGGGGTGGCTGCAAGGTTCCCTGCCCTTTGCTCCGGGGCCACCACTTCTGGTGCTCAAAACCTGTATAGTTTCAAATCCTGCGTGTGCTGGCCTGCCCCTTACTGGCCCCTCCTGGCAGTGGGACAGGAGCAGCAGTGACAGGGTTTGGTAATGTCCTGGGTCTTCTTCTGATGGACTTGGGTTTTCATCCAGGAAAGTGTGATAATTTAAGAAAAAAGGAGGAAGGTGAGCAATTGTGGGTGTCACTGCAAGGGTGGGGTGAGGGTTGCAGGGGAGTAGTAATTAGAGACCCACCTGGGCAAGACACTCCCTGGCACCATACCCTTTCCTCTTAGATTTCTGGGGAGAATCTGATGTACAGGAGACCTGTCCAGGTGAAGTGAGGGGAAGGGCTTTGGATCAAGATCAACTTGCTGGAGGAGTTGTTTAAACCCAGCGCTGAGAACAGTTAGGGGCTGGGTGGCAAAGGAGGCAAGGAGAAGCTATGACAGGGCCCAAGACCCAGACAGTGGCCCCTATCATTCAGCATCCTTTCCCAGACCTCCTCACCATCCTGTCCATCCCTCTGCCAAGAAATACAAAGACTCGGCCTAAGAGAATCTCCTCCCATCAACCTGCATAAATCACAGCCTTGTGCCTGAGGAGCTATTTGAGGAGTGCTCCAGGTCATTGGAGGGGCTCAGAGAGTCGGAGATGAAGGCCAGGGCAGGAGTTGAGTGAAGGCAGAGGCAGAGTCTCCCTGGTAGCTGGACAGAATCTCCTGGAGCCATGTCCCAATGTCAGCAACAGACCTGTTGCCTGGAGACAGCTAAAGTGCCTGGACTCCAAACTGGGGCAACTCTGAACAGGACACATAGTGTGTGTTTCCTGGAGGCATCAGAGTGCCCACCCTGTCATGTAGTGACCACCTGTCTTGGGAGCTGGATCCTCTGTGTCCAGTGGTCAACACCTCCAAGACCTAGGAGAACAAAGATAGGAAAAAGGCTAGTGGGGTCCTGACCCCCAGCAGCCAGGGGTGGGATACTTGGGGTCAGCAGAGTCCCCAGATGTCAGGCAGCCTGTGCTGGGATTTCCACTCAACTCCTGCCCAACCTGTGACATGGACAAGTTGCCAAGTCTTTCTGGGCCTCAGTTTCTGTCTTTGGGAAATGGGGTGATATTGAATGCTTTCACAGACAGCTGGGGTGCATAGGGTGCTCTTGCGTCATCATTTAGCTGGGTGTCCAATGTATGAACCACAGTGGTAGCATGAGGAAGGCTGGCCAAGTCCTGGGAGAGGCCCCAATGTAAGCTAGCCCTTCCATCCAGTTGCCATACACCTAATTCAGCTTTAAGTACCAGGACAGCTGCTACTTCAGTCATCAGCTCAGGTGTGGCTTCTCTGGGATGTAGCCAACAAATCAGCTCCCTTGGGAAAGAGATGAACATGGGCTTTGTCCAAAAGTGTCCTGAGGGCAAGAAAAGGTGGCTCTCCATTCCATTTCCCAATCAGGCCTTCCCTGACCCCTCCATTCCTAGGCCAGTTTTCCACCATGTGCACCTACAAGTTGGCCAATATTCCCTGTCTCCAGAATAAAGTTTCTAGAAGCCCCATGGACCTGGATACAATGTCTTTGTCTTCTACTCCTCTAGCTGCCCCGCACAGTTCAGGGAGTTGACCTCCCTGCAGTCCCTGAGGACCTCAGTCCTCAGCTTAGGCTACAGCTGCACCTCCTCCTCCTGGGCTTCTCTCTACCTTGACTATTGCAGGCCAGCCCACCCACAGGTGCTCCTTCTTAGGTGGCTGCAACCACAACTCCTCACTGCTGCTCTAGGACAGCAGGGAGGCCTGTGGCATCTGCGCCATCCACCTGATCAGGAGAAACCAACAGGTAGAAGAGCATCCGGGCGGCATCCTCTTGTGCCCCACTCAGGCCTCTCTGCATACTGACCCCACCTGAACATTGACTTTGGCAACTCGCCATGTCTGAGTGAAGCAGCAGACACTATAGCACTCACTGTACAAAGGACAACTAGGAAGTTTCCTCATCACTGGCTCATGCTCTGGGATCCATGCCTAAGTGGGGTCGACAATGTGCCCCAAGCCCCTGACAGCACTGGGATGTGGGGCTCTGAGTACACAGCATGAGCCGTGTCCCCCTGCTCATCTGCCAACCTGCAGTGGCCCCGAGTCTTCTTCCGGGCCTTCACAGCCCTGAGGGGTCTTGTACAGATTCTCTCTCTGTTACTCTGCTGCCCCCCAATCCAGCTTCACTAGTGTTTTCTTTACCCTTGGAGAATGCCAAGGACTTGCCCACCACAGAAGCCCCTGCCTGCATTGGTCCTCCCTGCAACCCACACATCCTCTCAAGACTGAGGTCAGAGGCCACTTTTACAGGCACTGGGACAAAACACAGCATTTGGGGTCAGATTGACCTCGATTCAAACCCATAGTTGGGCCATGTAACAGGCCTGTGCAGACAAGCTCATATTGCCACTTCTCACTGTTTCCTTGAATAAAAGTGGGCCTGGGACTCTGATCTCCTCCTGAGGATGTTGGGGATGGAGCAGAGGACATGAAGGTGCCTAAGGAGCGTGGACGTCAAGAGACCGGCCTGCCCAGGGAGCACTCAACGCAGAACAAGGCCTCGGGTGACCAGCAGGAGCAGCAGAAATGGGTGAGAGCAGACGCCGAGTCCCACCTTCCAGCCTGGGACCTTGGTGCTGGTGCCGGCTGCTCCTCTAGGAAATGGGAAAATCACTGAGTGCCCAGGAGGGGCTCCCTAACACCAGCAACTGCCCCCCACACTCAGCCTGGTGGGCGGACCCTCCTCTCAACCTCCCTGGCTCACCCTTACCCCAGCAGAGCCTCTGGACCACTGGGCCTCTGCTTCTGGGGTCCTTTCAGGAAGGAGGGGCAGGAGTAGAAGAGGAAGAGGAGGGAGGCTGCCCAGCCTTCTCTTTGGCAGTGGAGCGTGAGGGTGTGACCGGGAAGGTGGGCCACCCTTCCATCCAACCACCAGGGACCCAGTGCCAGGCCCAACAGTGGTGCCACCTCCCAGTCTGGAGTCCAGCTGCAGTGTGGCTCCGACCTCAGCAGCGGGACTCAGTTGCCTCACTCCCCACACACACGGCCGACACCTCCAACTATGATGTGGAAATCCACATGGGACTTGTCCCTGAGTGTCCTGAAGGCCAGGAGAGGAAGGTGGCTGCCCATCCCTTCTCCCAAAGGCCTGTCATCTGTCCTTCCTTTCTCAGAGCCCATGTCCCCACCTCAAACGCTCAAAAAGGGTTTAGCAGTTCCACCTTGAAAACAGAGCTTCTAGAAGCCATCTGGAACCCACAGGGTTCCTGAGGTGTCTTGCAGGCACCGGGGCTTCTCCTGATCTCGCTGTGCCCCACAGTTTGGAGTATCGACCTCCCCATTATTCCTGCAGTCTTCTGCTGTCACCTCAGCCTTCAGGTTCCCCACCCCCTTCTTGGCCTGCCACCCCCCCGGGGGGGGGCCGCTCCTAGCACCCCATTCCCTCAGGCCTGTGGCCGAGCATCATCCACAGCAACCTCAATGTGGATAATGGCACCATTTACAAGGGCCTCCTGCAGAGCTGGGCGGGCAGCCACCCCCTGCAGCCCCCTCCTGGGTGAGGCAGTGACTGTGGAATGATCAACCTGGGCCTCCCTGCCCTCTTGGAGCTGACATGCTAGTGGGTTGGGAAGGACAAACACTCCACCAGATCCAGAAGGAGCAAAGCCTGCGGGTCCAAGCTGGGCAAGGCTGACGCCGGTGCATGGAGATTTGAGGCTTCCCCCTTGGGGCTGGGCAGCCTAGAAAGACCTCACTGGGGCAGCCTCTGAGAGAAGGGAGGGGATGGCCTGGAAGCCCCAAGAACGGCATGTGCCTGGCCCATCTGAGGGGCAGTAAGGAGGCTAGAGGTGAAGGTGCAGGGGTCAGGGGGCATGAGTGAGGTCAGGGAGGCATTAGAGGCTGGGACACATCAGACCCTGTTTGGGTCTGAACAAGGAAGCCAGTCAGGGGCTGCTGCTGCCACCTGGGTGGGGAGAGTAGGGGCTGCCCCAGGGTGGTGGCTGTGAGGGACCAGATCCGGGATGGAACTGCAGATCACGCCAGCACAACCATCACCCGCACCCACGCTGGT
>JAQZBX010090011.1:0-12566 GCA_029593785.1 Cabassous unicinctus
CTCATTACTCAGAGGGCTTTCCCACAGTATAGCACTAGGCTCAGGGCAAGTTGTATTTTGATACCAATTTTTGGTTAGTGTGTTTATACATCACTAACCTTTAGAATTCAGTTATAGTTCCAAGATTGCCACTTTTAACCAGGAATCTCTTACCAGAGCGTCCACATAGGAGAGGTTTGAAGTTTATCTTCATATGGAACCCATCTCATTAATATAGAAACTCAAGCTCTTCTGTGTGGACAGTCAGCAAGAATTGCAGCTGGCATCTGAGCTCCTCTACCCAACAAGTCCCCTATTAGCATTTACTTTTTGACTGAATTAATTCCTTATTTCAGACCAGATTAGGGATGATTTTCAAAGATATAGGGCTATTTATAGTTATGGGAACCTATATTAAAAAGGAAGAAAATCACAAATCAATAGCCTGAACTGAGAGAACTAGGAAAAGATGGGCAAACTGAACCTAAATTACTAGAAGGAAGCAAATAATAAAGATTAAGAGGGGGGAGAAAATTAAATAGAGAACAGAAAAATAATTGAGAGAACCAACGAAACTAAAAGTTGGTTCTTGAAAAAAATCAATAAAATTAAAAACATTTAGTTAGATTGAAAAAGAAAGCAAAAGAGAAGATACAAATTACTGAAATCCAAAATGAAATTTGGGACACTGCTAGGTATTGCAGATCTTAAAAGGATTATAAATTAATTCTCTGAACAATTGTATGCCAAGAATTTAGATAATCTAGAAGAAATTGACAAATTCCTAAAAACACACAATTTACCTGAAAAAACAAGTAGAGTTTCAATCAGCAACCAAAACCCTCCAAACAAAGAGAAGTTCAGGACCAGATAGCATCAATTGTCTTTTCTGTTAAACATTCAAAGAAGAATTAATTCCAATACCTCTTAATTTCTTTCAAATTGAAGATTAAAAATTGTGGGAACCCTCTTATCTTTACATCTAAGAAATAGCTTGGTTTCTCTGCCCACACAGAGAATTCACCATGCCTGCTTATCCTATCTCCCTTATCTCCCTTTTCTCACTCCCTATCTCCTTTGTATATCACTTAATATTTCTGTAATCTTGCTTCACCATTTTCAGCCAGGAATTCTTATGATGTGTTTTACAACCCCTATACCTGCCTGCTTCCCTGCACCTGACCCTGACTTTGACTTTAAAAAGATCCTGAATAATAAGCTTGCTGGGGATCAGCTGGAGAGCACAGCTTCTTCAGCTTTTCTTCCCCTCACATCTCTCAACCCTCCTGTTTGGTGTAATTTCATTGTGCCATCACGGGCTCTGCTGGACAGACCCCCGCAAGACTTTGCAGGACGGATTCCTGCAGGTGGTGACCGTGGATATGATTTGGACCAGCACTGCAATCGGCACGTCAAAGGGACAAAATTTATCGGGATAATTCATCATCCCAAGTAAGGAAACAGCAAAGCTCACTTGGGACATTTGCCTACATGTCTAGAATTCAATCAGGGGTATTATCTATTTCATCATGGGTTCAGGACCCTAAAAAGAGCAAAAGGTTTTTGTTAAAATCATTCAGCAATTACTAAAGGCAGCTCACTATATGGTAAAAGAAATTCAACTATTTGCTTTATTAAAGTTAGTCCGAAATTTCTGCTCAGGGTTTCCCGACAGAGGAATGTTAGACTTAGAATTATGGGAGCAAGTAGGAAAAAATCTAAAAGAGGAAATATGAACAGTAAGAGAAAATCTCCACCTCCCAGCCTGCTGCTCCTCCAGAGGAGTCACCACCCAAAAGCCCTATAGTTTTAGACAAAGAGGAAGCCCAGCTTCCTCCTACCTCTCCACTTCCTTTCCCAGCTCCTCTTAAGAAAACCACAATTCCTAAGGAAGAAGAAACTTTACTCCCACTTCCTTCTCCTCCACCTTCAGTCTTTTTTGAAACTCAGACACCTCATCCTGCTATGAAAGAATGCTTAAAAGAAGCTGTAGAACCTGGAGAATGCCACGCTTTCCCGGTGGCTCCCCAAAATGCACAGCCACAGCATGAATCATTTCACTATACAGTCTTTAAAGAGCTGATGAGAAGTATTAGTGAAAATGAACTTTACAGTTCCTTCACTAAGGGGATTTTAGACTTCATTGCTAATGGCTATCAAGTGTGCCCTTGGAATTGGAAAGTTCTTTTAAAAATTATTCTTGCCACAGCACGATTTAGTGTTTGGCAACGAGAATATCAAAAAGGCTGCACTCAACAAGGAGAAGTGCTGAATAAAGCCCTTATCAATGAAATCATGCTTGTAAGAAAACATTCCAGCAGCCATTCTGTAAACCTCCTACTGCCTCTATGATAATGTGGCCATGGACTGGTGGGGGTTGATAAAATTAAACCACGGGAACAGAAAGAAAACTTGGCAGCACAGTTTCAATTAAAAAATCTCAATATCAGTAAAGTCAAAGATGTATGTTTCTACTGATGTATTGTAACTCATTTTGTGTATGTCTGTTTGTTCAGTGTCAGTGTATATTTTGACACCTTTAGATGGTAATATTAAATTGATAAATGAAAATTATTAAAAGAGCTCTATTCAAATAGCCAAAAATTAAAAGTGTTTATATTAATAAATAAATAAAATAATTAAAATCATTATAACCAAATTGAATAATTATTTTGACAAATTTGTTTACTGTTGATGGTAATTGTTTTTTGTAAAAGGTTTGCTTGAGAACAGTTTCCAAAATCATTTTGGTAACTTATGTATAGAAGGTATATAGAATGTGTTTTCATTATTAAGGAAAAGGAAAGTAAGTTTATCCTAACATAAAATGACTGGTTATTAAGAAAGAGAAAAATGTGAAACAAAATCTGAATGAATACAGAAAGTGTATGGAAAAGGAATTTTTGTGGTCAGAGTTAAGTAAGATTTAATGGGTTTATCTATTAAGTTTTGAAGCCTTCAGTATCAAATAGTATTCTGATAAAAAGTTTTTTGTAGTCAGGGGTAAGTAAGATCTGATGGGTTTATCTATAAACTTTTGAAGGCTTTAGTATCAAATAGTATATGTATACAATGTTAAAATTTTGTACTTTCTCAAAGTTTCTTAAATCTTTGGTCTGTTTTAGTAAAGGTTTATAAAGAGTTTTTCTCCTGAATAATCAGTATACAAAAAATAAAGTCTGTGTTATCAAACTAGCTTCTAATACTTTAACCTTATCATTTCTTTGGAGAAACAAGTTTAACACTTTTAGAAGAACATAATGTTCAAAACTGCTTTCTCAAAATCAAATCCTGAAAAGTAGCTTTTTATTTCAAATGATTGCAAAAGATTTGTTCTTTCACATTAAAAAAGGTAAAGTAATAAAATAGTTGAGTTTATTTTATATGCTATAGCCTAAATGGAAAGCAATTGAAATTGTTCTAAAATTAAAAGGTATTCTTTATGCCTCTCTTAATTAAAGTTATATGAATAAAACATCCATATAAATACTTAAGAGGTGTATAAGATTCTGAAAAATTTAACAATGTTTATGTGTCACAGAGACTATCTCTCCACCTGAAAATCAAAAGGCAGATGCTTTAACTCATATTCATCTAATTTATTGCACCTCTGCTAAAGAAGCAGATCTATAGCTGCAAAAAGAGAGCAGCCATTAGGGGCTACTAGGAGTAGCGCAAAGCAGTAAATTATATTAAATTAAAATAACACCACTGCAGTATGCAGCAGCGCCAAATATTGCTAGTTTGTTGCAGAAAAAATTGAGATCCAATTACATCCCTATCGCTTTGTTTTGGAACATGCTAAGGCTTCCTTTAATATCTCTTAGGCAAGTCAACCCCACATTCCCCTTCTGGTAAAAAAAAAAGCCAACAATAAACCAAGTTTAAATTCTGCACTGTGAGTCACAGCCCAATTCCAATTAAAATGCTAATAGCAAGACCAATGGGGGTATTAAGATTACAAGTTAATATGCTACCCCGCAGCCCAAAGAAAAAAAGAATAACAATTTGTTGTTGTCTATGCCTCAAGGTATACAAAATAGAGAAAATAAAGTTGTTTTAATGCTACTAGCCTATCTAACTTCACTGGTTAGGAATCTTAACCTATAAGAAATAAATGTTTATTCATTGGATGTCTACTAGTTAAAAAGTCTTATTAATATTTGTTATTATAATTATGAATTATGTATAAAATAATTAAATACTAATCAAAACAATAATACAATATATTATGTACTTAAGTAATTTAATAACTTGTAAGGTACACATTAAAATTTTTTTGGGAGGTATTAATCAAACCTAAAAGTAAAACATCATGAGGAAACTTTGTTAATCAACAAACCAATGCCTTGCTAGTCAGCGCTTTCATATTTTAGAAAGAATAATGAAAACTAAAACAGCAAGCACATCAGTGATATTTTATAAAAAATAAAAACAGGTAAAGTGCATTCTAAGGAGTGTTGTGTTCCTGAGAAGGCTGGCCACTTTCTCGGGGACTAATGCATAACCTTGGAATGTACTACCCAGAGAATGTCATGTTCCTTCCTGAGGAGGCTGGCCACTTCCTCAAGAATTAACACAATGCTTGCAAGATAATATATATAATATCAATTTCATTAATCATGAACACAGTAAAAAAGATAGTCCCTAGTCAAACCAATTAAAGTCCCACCCTGGAAAATGTGCTCTACACAAATGTTTTCAATCAAAACTCCACTATCAACCACTAATTCAAAACTTCCCAGCTGAAAGCTAAATATTAGTAAGTTTATATGTAAAACTGCTCTATTTATCTATCATAAGTCTGTTCAATATTAATTTAATCTTTAAATTAATTACGTTACTCTTGTTTCTCACTCTAATTATCAGTATAAGCTTCTTAATTTAGATATACATATTAGCATTTACCTTGTATCTATCCAGGACTCTAGCCAAAAATAAGACAGGTATATCAGTGTGTCCTCCAATTTAATGAGCATATAAATGTATGTATACATATCATAAAAGATTGAAATATAACTGTTAAACCCCTGTTTATAAACAATCCTTCACTTATTTTATATTCTTTCAATTATTAACAACAATTGACTAGCTAAATATCAATGAAAATTCCTGCCACAAAGAATGCTCAATAGCCCCACTGTGTGTCAATATTATGTCTTTCAGGCTTTATGCCCTACTCATTCTGCCCTCCCAGAAGCAGGTATTTATCATTACATGGATAACACAACTTTATACATATCCCCAAAATTCTCTTACCCAAGCCGGTTTCCAAATAACCCCTAATAAAATCCAATTAACTCAGACTTGAAAATATTTAAGACATATCATGTCATCTAAAAACAAAAACAAAAACAAAAACAAAAAAGGGGAGTATGGAAACCTCCCCTAGAAATACAATAGCCCTAGCACTATATACTTTAAATTTTTTAAATTGTGATGAAAATGGCCTTTCAGTAGCTGAAAAGCATTTCTCCCCTCATCAGGAGGGTTATCAAATACAAGCTAAAATTCTGTACAAAAAAATGTTCATAATGTGGGGGACAGGGCATGCTTGTGTGTTAAATCCAACAGGCCCCCATTGGCTACCAGCAAAGAACGTGAAGCTGTACCATGAACTGGAAAGATCACCCATTCAACCCAATACCACAGATGGAGAAGATAACAATGGAGGAACAAAAGAACTCCTGGACACAACCATGCCATAACATTATTCAAACTCTAGGAGTAACTTGGGGAATTCTTAAACAATTAAACCTAAAAGATTCATTTGTACGCTTATTACTTTCATTATTTCAGTCATTATCATAGCTGCCACTGCCACCACTGTGGCAGTTGCCTTAACAAAATCTGTTCAGACTGCTTATGCTGTTAATCAAATTATGACCTAGCTCACTGATGAATTTTTAACACAAACTTATATTGATAATAATATTCTTCCCAAACTTGATACTTTTGAAGCATCTATTCTTTGGATAGATGAAAAACAACAAGCTCTGCTCACTAAACAAGATTTGCAGGGTGACTGGGAGCATGTTAAAATTTGTGTCACCCGTTTGCCTTGGAATAACTCCCAACTTTCTTGGGAACAAGTTAAAACTCACCTTCAAGGAGCCTTTTCCTCCAATTTATAGGGAGAAGTACTGGCTCTCCAGCAATGCATGGAACATCAACTATCTCTAATACAACTTCTTGCTCAGCAAAAGTGTTTCAAACACTTAATGATAATTTACGGTGGTTAAATCCCACAAATTGGTTTCATGGCTTAAACATACAAATCTGGATAATATCTCTCATTAGAATAGTCACACTTTGGTTTTATTATCAATTCTTAGATTAATCTGCCAGGCCCTTTCTCGAGCTCAACACGCTGAACAGAAAATCATCACCTTGGCTGCTGCTTCATCTCTCTTGCCTCCCACATCCAGAAATCAAGAACAAAGAAACAAAAGAGGGGGAGACTTGGGGACCCTTTGGCTAAAACAACTTTGAATTAATTTTCACCCCAAGATCTCCTTTCCCTCCTTCTCATCTGCCTACCTATTTGCCTGACTCCATGACCTCATTTTCTTCCTGCACACAATTTTTCCTGTTTCCTCCCTTCTCATTGCTCCTATCACAACCTGGAGGTGTCCTGTACATGCCCCACTGGTAAGGTTGCCTTGTGCCATGAGGCTGGCATCCCTAGGTTGAGCAGGCCTTCTAAGAGCTGGTGTTGAGTTATCTGTCTCCTGCCCAATGCTGGGCCCTCTCTGCATTAGAAACCTGGGTTCCCTGAAACCAGTGACCAGAGTTGGGTTCCCACCTATGGGCAAGGAAGTCCCAAGACTGGTGCTGGGTGTGGAGGCCATGGAGGCACAAACTTTCAAGGAACACTTCGCCCTGCTTGACCCCGGATGGCTGGTAGCAAATGACAGGTAAGATTCCTCAGGGAAGGAACAACCTAAGACAGGGACAGTCACAGAGTGGCCATCAAGAGAGAATTTGAGGGCCTAGAGAGGTAGGACACTGACACTCACCTCTCCTAAGGGAGGTCTTCTGCCACCATGGCTATTTTATTTCCCATGCACAGCCCAGATAGCAGACAACTGACCTGGCCTTTCTATTACTATCAAAATTTGTTTACCTTGAACTATCACGAAGGGGGCAGTTTTTATAAAGGACTGTGTCAGGATACTTTTCTCTCTTCTTTTTCTTCTTATTTAAATAGAAAAGGGAGAGATGTAGGAGCCCTCTAATCTTTACATCTAAGAAATAGCTTGGAGGCCTGTTTCACTGCCCACAAAGAGAATTCACCACACTGCTTATCCAATCTCCCCTATCTCCCACCCTATCTCCTATATATATCACTTAATGTTTCTGTAATGTTGCTTCCCCATTATCAGCCTGGAATTCTTATGATGTGATTTACAACCCCTATACCTGCTTGCTCCCCTGAACCTGCCCCCTAACTTTGACTGTAAAAACATCCTGAATAAAAAGCATGCTGGGCATCAGCTCAAAAGCACAGATTCTTCAGCTGTTCTACCCCTCACATCTCTCAACCTTCATGTTTGGAGTAATTTCATTGTGCCATCATGGGCTTTGCTGGTCAGACCCCCACAAGACTTTGCAGGACGGATCTCTTCCTAAATCATTCTATGAGGCTAAAGTTATTGTGATTCCAAAGCTACATAACACCTAACAAGGAAAGAAAATGAAGGATCAATTTCTCTTGTAAATATTATTTCAAAAACTCTCAACATAAAATTAGCCTGTCAAATCCAACAGAATATTATAAGAATTATCCACCATGACCAGGTTGGATTTACCCCAGATTACAAGGGCATTGAACACAAGAAATAAATCAATGGAATACACCACATTAACAGAATGAAGGCAGAAATCAGAAGATAACCTTCATTGATGCAGAAAATACATTTGACAGACTCCAACTCCCTTTCACAATAAAAATGATCAGAAAAGTAAGAATAGAAGGTAACTTTCTCAAAATGATAAAGATAATATGCATAAAAACACAAATAATACATTCACTGCTGAAAGATTGAAAGACTTCACTTTGAGGTCTGGAACAATATAAGAATTACTGCCTTCACTATTGCTATAAAGTATTGTATTTGAGGTCCTTGACAAGGGAATTAGGCAATAAAACTAAAAGAGGTTTAGAAATTAGAAAGGAAGAAGTAAAACTATCTCTATTCAGTGATGGCATGATCCTCTAGAGAATACCAAATCTTCCACAAGAAAACTTGGAGAGTTCATAAATTAATCCAGCCAAATGCAAGCTATGAGATTAAGATGCAAAAATCAGTTTGCTTTATAAACTATCAAAGAATATTTCAAATGGAAATTTTAAAAAATCATTCACAACAGCATCTAATCGAGTAAAATATTTAGAAATAATTTTAAATAAAAATGTGAATGACTTATATACTGAAAACTACAAAATACAGTTGCAAGACATTAGAGAAGACTTAAGTAATTGGGAAGACAACCTGTATTCATGGATAGGAAGAATTAATATTTTTAAGATGCCACTAGCACCCAAAGTGTTCTATAGGTTCAACCTAATCCCTATCAACATCCCAGTAGTGTTTTTAGCATAAATAGAGAAGGCAATCCTAATTCATATGAAATTACAATTCACCAGGACTGCAGTTTACTTTAGGGTGTTGCCTTTTTTTATTTTCATGTCTCTTGGCCTGTTTAGACAGTGAACAGTTTGAGAGAAAGCAAAACGTGTTAAATTTTCTTCATCTCCAGAATATAATTGAAAGCTTAATACACATTATTGCTGAATAAATGTTTGTTGAATGCCTGTAAAAGCAAATGGTTGTGTGAGTTGAACAGACATTGCCAACTATGGGAGAAAAAGGAGAAGCAGTAAGACAAAAGGAAATTCTCTTGAGAGAGGGCAGTCCCATGTACGAGAGCCAACTCCAGAAGAGACAGAGCAGTGACAGAAGATATTTTGTGTATCCAGAATCTCTCTCCAGAAAGAGATAGGGAAATCATGTTGGGAAACCTTGCAATATTAGAGTTCACATCTAAAGAGAGGTGACCTTCTTCTGGGAGGAAAGAGTTCACTGGAATAAGAGATGATTATGGAGCTCCATAGGTTTCTTCCAATGGTCAAAATATGCACAAGTTTGCATTGTGTTTTTCTTTCTTTCCTCCAGAGAACTAAATATCTCATGGAGTAAAGAGACAAAAGAATACTTCATTAATGAAACTTATGGGATGAAATCCCTAATAAGGCAGAAACTCTAAATGTTTCCTCTACACTCTCTCAAGTCTACTTTACTAAACTGTGATCATGAGAAAACACAATTTTGTCTACTAGAGATTCGTGAGTAGTTCTATTTCCCTTCTCTTCCTGAGAGCAAAGCTTCCAGCTTCATCCCTTGTAGCAGTTTGGCAGTTCGATATAGCTATGAATTCCCAAAATAGATACTGGATTATGCTCATAAACTGGTCTGTTCATCTGGGCATGATTAAATTATGATTAGGGCTTTGATAGGGCCATGTCAGTAGGACATTGAGCCCCGCCCCTTGGTGGGTGGAGAATCAAAGATAAAAGACATGGCAAAGGACAGAGTTGCAGTTTTTGGAGTTTGAGTTCTGATGCATAGTTTTAATACTGTAGCCTGAAGAAGCCAGCACACAGAGGAGCTTGGTCATGAGGAAGAAGAGAAGGCCCTAGGAAGATATGAGCTGTTCGCTTGATAGTCTACAGTTGTCCTCGTGGAGAAAAGCAAGCCTAAGCCCAGACAAGGGAAAAGCCTAGAAAGCCTCATAATCTACAGCTGACTTTGTGGAGGAAACAGAGCAGCTGAGCCTGGAGGGAAACAGAGTCCCGGGAAGATAGGAACCCAACAAGCCTGAACCCTGGCAAATGTCGGCAGCTGTCTTGGTCCAACACGTGGCAACAGACTTTGGTGAAGGAAGAAACTTTTGCTTTATGGCCTGGTAACTGTAAGCTTCTATCCCAAATAAATATTCTTTATAAAGACCAACAGACCTCTGATATTTTGCATCAGCATCCCTTTGGCTGACTAATACATCCCTCATCCAAGTAAGATTATGCATTAGCCAGATCCTGCCTTGATAATTTCTGGTGAGTCACAGAATCTTCATAGGTGCTGGGGGAATATATTTGGGGCATCAACAGGTTATGAACATAAGAAAGCTTAAAATGCAAAGTCTTTCCTTCTTAGAAAGCCTGATTGTGGAGGGAGATAACAAATACAACAAATTATCTTCATTGTACAATCTGTCTCCTCTGGCATTAGCTCTCACTCATGGAGCTTCCCTCTCTTGGCAGCTTCTTTATTTCTCACTGCTTATTTGTTTACAATTGTTGCAAGCAACTATTTAACCACATTCATTTTTTTTTTTTTAATTTTAGTCATTCAACAAACATTTACTCATCAAAGACCTCATGTTAGGCAGTAAATATTATTTTGGGAATAAAGAAATGAGTAAGACATTGTTCATTATCTCAAAGGGATCACATGCAAGAGAAATATAAATGAGTACATGCAATATGATCTGTTGGCACTGAAATCCTTGTGAGGTAGATCCAAAAGTTTGGACTCATCTTATGGAGGTTGGTGATTTTATTGAGCCTAGAAGGAGGAATAGGAGGAATTCCAGGAGGAGAAGGGGTTAGAAGCACACCACTAAGAGATGACAGGGACACAAATGTGGGATCAATATAACCATAAGGCTTGGAGAGGTTTGAATAATAGTACTTAACATCTGATGAACTATGAAGATCAGGGCAAGAAAAGTATTACATGAGCCTGGCAAATTTGGCAGCAGCCAGATAACAGAAAATTTTGCGTTTTGCCCACAAGATGAATATTTACATTTGAAGTATTGAAAGTCAGTGTGGAATTTATAAAATGTGATATTCATGAAAAGTCTTTCTCTTTGGAAAGCTCACTCTGGGTTGATGTGACTATTACTGTTGCCAGAACCCTGCAGACAAGATGAAGGCTGGAAACAGCACAGTGGAAGGAAGTGGGAAGGAGGTGTAGGGAGTGAATCTGTGTGGAGTTGAACCACAATGAATAAAAATATTCTTTATTATTTTAGGCAGAATGTCAGACATTTTTATTCATTATTTTATTAAATTCTTTAAAATACTTTATGAAATCATTTTCCACATTCTGATTTAATGGAGGAAGAATGTGAGGCTTACAGAAATGTGATATTCTTGTCAAGGCATGCAAATGTGTCTGGATTGAATCTTGGAGTTAGAGGTTTCTATGGTTTTGCATTTCAATAATTCATTTCTTAATAAACATATTTTAGAATAATGTTAGATTTATAGAAAAGTTGCAAGGATAGTAGAGAGGGTTTCCAAGAACCTCTCACCCACTTTCCCCTGTTCTCAATATCTCCCATCCAAAATAACACATTACATTTATATGTCATGAATTCCTAGGCCCTTCATGGCAGTGACAGCTTCTCAGACTCTCATTTTTGGTGACCTGGATACTTTTGAGGCATTCTGGATGAGTATTTTGTAAAACATACCCCAGTCCAAATTTGTTTGGTATTCTTCTCATGATTAGACTGGGTTTATGGGATTTGGATAAGGACACCAGACATAAAGTGCCATTTTCATCACATCATATCCAGAGCACATCCTATCAATGTGACATCATTGTTGATGTTGTTCTTGATCAATAGTGTTTTGAGTTTTCCCCATTAAAAAGTTCCTAATTTCTCTGACTTCCATACACAATTTAGAAAGAAGTCACCATCTGCAGCCCACATTGAGGAGTGGGAATTTTCCTTCATAACCTTGAGAAAGCAATACCTGCATAAATTTTTGGAATTCATTTACATAGGATATACAGCCCTTATTTTTTTAATCAATAATTTATTTATATCAGGATTGACTCATGACATATACTTTATACTTTGGGTTGTCATAGAATATTATTTTATTTTGTTCATTTTGTTCCAATTTGGCCATGGGAGTTCTTTCAGGTGTGCCCTGTATTTATTTGATATTATCCTCATCACTAGATTTTATTTTTGCTAGTAAAATAAGATTTTATTTTAGCACCTACTTACTTTCTGGTACTACAAGATGCACCAGTCTCTTTTTGTGTATTTCTTGTCAAAGTCCTGTGGTCAACTATTTCTCCAAGAAGACTCATACTTGAAATTGGTGTTAAAATCCAAAGTCTGGACACTATATGTGCCTTGCTACTTGTCCCTACCCAGGGAGTTTGTAAGGAAATATATGTGTTTACACTATCCTGTGTATATGTGCATACATTTAAATATTTCTACATGTAATCCTTGTGTATCTATATTCACCTACACAGTTCATACAGATGTGTCGAACTCTAAAGCATTAACAAAGAATAGTCCAGCACCCTCCTCTTGTTTATCTGTAACATCCCACACGACAGTGAGAAGCATATTTCCCCATCTGCCATGCAGTTAATTCATTGCTTAATACCAGTGTACATGTATAGAAATAAAAGTATTGTTAACCCATACCCCATTGGGATACTACTTTATCAACTAGAGTACAGTATTTATGTACGGTGTCCACTGACTTC
>JAQZBX010090012.1:0-12562 GCA_029593785.1 Cabassous unicinctus
AAAAAAAAAAAAAGAAAAAGGTAAATAAGTGTGGGAAGGATGTGAAGAAATAGGAACCCTGATACATTCTTGGGAATGCAAAATGGTGCAGCAACAGTAGAGAACTATTTTGTTATTTCTTCAAAAAGTTTAACATAGAATTACATTATGACCTGGCAATTCCACCCCAGTGAATATAAAACAGAGAATCAAACAGATCCATGTATGCCAATGTTCATACCAGCATTATCCATTAAAGCCAAAGTTGGAAATGATCCAAGGATCCATCAACAGTTTAATGGATAAACAAGACATGATAAGGAAACACAATGGAAATTCATCCATAAAAAGAAATATAGTTCTGATATATGCTACAACATGGCTGAAACTTGAAAACATTATGCACAGTGAAAGAAGCCAGAAAAAAAAGACAAACATTGTATGATTCTGTTTACATGAAAGATCTGGAATAAGCACATTCACATAAACAGAAAGTAGATTACAGATTACAGTCGCCTAGGTGAGAAGATTGGGAGCTCTTGTGTAATGCATACAGAGCTTCTTTTTGGGGCAACGAAAAAAATTTGCTGGTGGATGATATGTTAGGTGTACTTAATACCACTGAAATGTAAACTTAAAAATGATTAGAGTGGTAAATTTTATTTTTGTGTTATATATTATATACCACAAAAAATAAAACAAAACACAAAAAAAACCCAAGGTGGTTCATGCTTAAAATTGTCAGAGGAACTGCTAGCATCCTAGTCAGATTAAAAGGCTGGCTTAATTTCAAATTTCATTGCAGTTCACCATGACATACTGACCATATATTTATTAATAATCTGTCTCATTTCGGTATGGATTGCAGGGAAGCTAGGTGCAGTATTATAGATAATATCTTCTTTTGAAAATACTCTCTTTCTTTCACATGAGACTCTGAAAGTGTTCTATGGCCAAGTATGATCTCTGTTCTGTGCTGCTTCTTCCTTGACAATGTCTCTCTCAAGCATTCTTTCACCCTCATATCCATAAAAAAGGAAACCTCCTTGCTGAGAAACAGCTTCTATTCTTCTTCTCTCTCAAGAAAGTGAAAATCTTTCTGACCTCTTTGAAGAACAAATGTTAATGATTTCCCATGAAATTTGAGCTATTCTTTATCTTCAAATAGTTATTGTATTTTCTTCAATGTTGTGCCAATTTTTTGTGTCTCTGCTGATATCAAATATAGATCTTCCCACTATTAGGCACCTCATCTCACTTAGTCCACTTTCCCTCTTCCACCAGCCTTTGAGGAGTGACTAATATCACAGGAGTCCAAAGTTTCCCATGTGGGGGGCAGGTATCAAACTCTCTTTCCAAGGCTTTTAGGACACCATGTTTCATGAAGGAATTTATAACTGCTTTATATTATTTTTCAAAAACTTAGCATCATGGGGGATATTTGCAGCTTTCCATAAGAACACAAATTAATAAGCATTGCAGAATGGCAAAGAGGTGCCTAAATAAAGTTAATTGCTTCTTTGGTTTACTCTTTTGTGAAATGGCAGGTTCTGTTGGGGAGGAATGAAGTGGCCCACAGGAACTGCTCAGAACCTTCTGGAAGCATAGGAAGTGCTTGCAGAGCATTAGTGGCTTTTACCACTCTGGATCACTTCCTGTAAGGCAACTGGGGAAGGAGGGGAAGCCACATTTCTGGGCAAAGCACTTGGGTTCCAGATCAAATCTGGGGCTTTACCACTCACTGTTTAGGTAACAATTTCAGTGTCTTTGGAAGCAAAACTGGATTAACATCACCCACATTAGCTGTTTAACAGTGTGATTGTGAGGATAAAAAATGACATGATATATTTTGAAAGTAGTTAGTAAACATGAAACCCGTTTATGTGGTGTCATTACACTTTGTCTTTCATGGATTGTTTCCCTTGTAACTGAGAATTAAGAATTAACAACTAATTATGATTACTGAATCATTATGTAGAGGCTTTTCCTTTCTAGTACATTTATAGAATAACCAAAAGTTAATACCTGAAATACTGAAACTTACTGAACCATTCTCAGCCCTTGTTTACAGTTGCTATTCTAATTGTAACCATCCCACCATTCCTTTTTTGAATCCATAAACAACCTAAACTCCTTAGACTCAGGGAGAGAGATATTTAGGCTCATAGGCCATCTGGTCTCCTGCTATGACTTAGCAATAAATCCTTCCTCCCTTTGAAATCCCAGTATTGCAGGAACTAGACATTGTAATGAATCAGACTGAGAACCCCTACTTTTGCTTGGTAACACCACTGTTTCATTCTGAGTCACTGCCTGCCTCCCACGTCTCCCTTCATTTAATTGAAGCCAGTTTATATTTGGTTTCTGTCACTTGCAGCCATAGGAGACTGTTGAGTATAGTGGTGGTATGACCAGGTGTGTGTGTGGCTGGATGGTGGAGACAGGGCTCTCATGACCTCTTGTTTAGAAATGGAGCAGGGTGTGTGAGTAGCTGAAAGATAAGCACATGTGATTTTTTAAAACATTTTTTATTGAAGTATATCATTCATACATGACATGCATAAATAACAAGTGCATAGTAAAGATTGTGATCTTACAAAATAAACATGCATAACATCATATGGGGGTCTCATATATCACTCCTCCACCAATACTTTGCATTGTTGTGGAACATTTGCTACAAACTATAAAGAGCATCATCAAAAAATTACTACTAACTGCAGTCCCTATCTTACTTTTGTTGTATTTTTCCAACAACCCACCCTATATTTTAAAAATATATTTTATTACAGAGGTTGTGAACTTAAAAAATCATACACACATGCAGAATTCCCAGATACACCCCTTCACCAAACACTACACCAACACAGAATGCTTTGTTTGTTTTTTTAGGAGGTGCCAGGGATTGAACCCAGGACCTTGTGCATGGGAAGCAGGCACTCAAACCCTGAGCTATATCTGCTCCCCATGATAAGTTTTTTATATTTGTATTTATGCCGACAGCAATCAGAAGTTCTCTGGATCAGAGGCAGACTGATTACTCACATATCTCTATGCCAAGCCCCCAAGCCCCATTTTTCCTTGGAGTGAAACAATGAAGGCAGATGCCACTGTGTACTATAGACATGGTCTGTACTCCAGTATACAGACCCCAAAATTGTGAATTTTGGAGCTTCCTTTGGAAATACCACACAGCTACCCCTTCTCCTCTAGAGAGAGAGAAACCATATCTTTTGAAGCCAAATCAATCCTCCTGGGGAGGAAAGGGATGGCATAGAATGAATGTGAATGGACATAATGAATGAAAATGAGTATAAATGAATGACTCCAGGGAAAGCAACCTCCAAATCTATATAATTCTTGCCTGAACTTGGCCACTGAGACTGGTAGAGATATGCAGTTTGACCCTGAATTTTTTTGGCTATGGAAACTGTATGTTGAGGCTATTTTCTAGGGTAGCATATATGGGAGGAAACTAGGAGAATAGTGTTTTTTGGGAGGTGGATAGGAGTCACAGGATGATATATGCTGATTACATGATAGGACAAATTGAGCTTTATGGGCTTGAGGGTTTGGAAATCACTGCAGATCTGGGCTGCAGGTTTGGATGTGGGAGCTCTTAGCAGCAGTAGTGAGAGATAGCTGTGGGTGTGATAAAGAGGCTAGTGTGGATAGAGGACAGAACCCTCTATGTGTCAATCTACTTGCAGGTTTCCAACAGGCAGCTGTGATCAAAGTGGAGTTAAGCCCCTTTCACATGCCATAGGCACATTCCAATTAGCCTGGGGAATATTGGTTAACATGCAGGACCTCCTTGCCTGCAAATCTAGGGCAGAGCTCCTGACTTGCCTTAGAAAGAGAAAGGAGATCCACCATCCCCAGGACAGCAACAGAAGGTGCTACCAAACCATAAGTTGTCTCCAGAGCTTCTAAAATTGTGGCTTTCCATCCCAACATCAGAATCAGATGGGGGAAAATCTCAAACCAAACAAAACCAAACCCCAAACAAATGCCCAGGTACCAGCTCACCCTCAGAAATTCTGCTTTCTTTGGTTGTGATGGGTCTTTTTTGAGCTAGCAGGTAAACCTAATGATATCCAGATTTTAAGTACAACTGTTATGAAGTTCCAAGCACATAATTTTCACAGGAGTAATGAAATTATAGGATGACAAGCGACCTGGTATGTTTTACAAAATTTGGGTTTCTTAACACATGCCTCAAAAGCCATGTCCAGATCAGCATGTAAGGAGGCTGCACTTCACTGAGTCCAATGATTACTTCAACACCTGGCAAAATTTATCCTACTTGTGCAAAGGAGAGATTACCCAGCTGAAGCTTGTACAAAGTAAAAGCTTGGGAGAGAGAAGAGATCCCATTGTTCTGTCTACCATTTTCCTAAAATGTAGCTGAGAAGCAGAGAATATAAACAAAAAATTCTGTTACATCATAGCAATAAGATTAGGGAACTACAATATAAAAAGAATAATTAAGAGGAATAGCACATTATATTGTATTTGTATCATAACTTACAGTTTACAGGGAACTTTCATATTCCTTATGTCATCTGAACTCTACCTGCCCAAAAATGCTGGAAGAGTCTGCATCATCACCCCTTTCTAGAGCCATGAAAGTTATCAGACACCAGCATTCATCACCGGAGCCAGATCTGAACTGGGGTGCTTTCCAGAACACTAAAATGATAATACAGTGTGCCTTATTATGTATTATACTCTCATGATGGAGTATCTACTTTCCACAGATTGTGAACAGGTAGCAGGAGGTGGAGAAGTGGCCAGGGGAGGTAGCCACCCCTTGGCCCCATTGCTCAGGGTCAAGAGAGTGACCTTCCTGTCCTGGGACCTCTCACCACATGTGTGTGGATGTTGTACAAGTGCCTGCTGTTTCCCTTTCCTGTGTGTGAGTTCAGGTTGCCTCAGGTTCTGGCCTTCCTCATCCTCCTACTGAGGTACAAACAATATCATGCAAACTATTAATCACTCTGTGAGTGCCTGAATAGCAGTATTAAACAAGTCCCCAGCAGTGTGAAAAATGACAGAAACATTCACTGGGTATTTTGGTGTATATTTTTGTTCACAGCTTTCAAAATAGTTTTCAGGGGGAAAAAGCCTTGCAATTTTCTCTTCATCTAAAAAGGTAGACCTCTCCAATACTGATTACTAATCCATGGCACATGCCACCCACCCATGACTATACTCATTTTTATACCCCTATCCTGCAAAGACAGAGGGAAGAAACTATGTATATTTTGTCATACTTGTGTACCTGAGTTTAATTAGCCATTATGTCAATTACCTTTTCTGTTCTGGTCCCATTTTTAAAAAAAATATTTTAAACTTTTGTTATAGTAACATATATACTTGAAGTTTCCCATTTTAACCATGTTCGAGGGTACAATTCAGTGATATCAGTTACATTCCCAATATCATGCTACCCTCACCATCGTCCATTACACCAACATTTTATCACCTCAGAGACTCTGCACCCATGAGGCAGTGATTCCCCCTTCCCTCACCTCCCAGCCCTCGGTAACCTGTAATCTACTATCTATCTCTATGAATCTGCTTCTCCCAGGTATTTCTTGCAAGTTCTGGTCCCATTATGGTAGGTGCTTGGTGTGGTTTTGCATTTACCCATGTCAGTCAATACAAGCTAAAGTTCCAATAGCAGTTAAATGCCCCTGCAATGCCCCTGGCCTGGGGCTATAATTTAGGGCACATTCACTCACATTCATAAATTCCTCCCATGTCTTGTGGTCAGACCTGGACCCCGAGAAAGGATGTGGGTTCTCCCTGGACACACTGCCCATCTCACACTCTCTGAGTTGCTCCTAAACCTGGGGAGAAAACTCACCTACATTTTTCTGTCCTAATTAAGGGTTTCCATGTGAAGCTTCAGAAAAACAAAAGACCAGGTTTTGGAGTCAGACCTCTGTTCAGATTCTGTTGCTCTGTCTAGCCAATAGCGTGCCGGAGTTGGCTGATGAGAGAGGACTAAAAATTTCAGGGATTTTACAAACCAGTTAAGCTCAACCATGACTGAAAATTAAATTATATGTTTACAATTAGATAATTGTATTAAAAACAAAAGCAACCATTAATTCAAACTCACCATTTCCTAATTATTTTCCTATCTCTGCTGTTGAGGTTATTTGCTTCTATTGTATCTTTATGGTGAAAATATGATATGACTGGGTGCTACTATATATCTCCTCACACCAGTTGCCCCAAATTGGCCAAAGTAGGAGTATTTACACATTGGTAAATGCCATAAATCAGGACTTGATTTGTTGATTATGTGCTAAGATTTAAGAAAGTGATGGAGGAAATACTAAAGATACACAGTTAAACTTAAAACTTTATCATTTCTGGAGTCATCACATTATGATTAGCATAACCTACCACATAAACATCCATCATTAGTGTGGCACATTACCTGCAGTAGATATACACATCTTGGGGCTTTGCTGCTAACCATGGACCATAGTTCACATTGTAGATCACACTCTCTCACACACAGTTCTTCATGTTATATAATGCTATAAAATGGTCTATATCTGTCATTGCACTGTCTCTCAGGATAATTTCCAAGTCCTGAAAAGGTCCCCATATTACAACTGCTTTTCCCTCTCCCTGCCCCTAAAGCATCCAGTGGCCACTGGCTCCTCATTAATGCTGTAATTACTTCCATTGCATGAATCACAATATGTCTATAAGAGAATACCAGTAAGTCCACTGTAGTCCATAGCTCTTCTCCCAATCCTGAGGAGTCTGAGGTGGTGATGTCCACTCCATCTCCAAGTGAAAGGGGGCTTATATCTCATGGATAAGATGGATGGGATTATACGCCTGCAGCTGTAGACTCTCTCCATACCCTTGGATGGCTATTGTCCATCATCATCTCCCCACCGGTGTCCAGGGTGAGTCCATTGAGCTGTAGAGTAGATGTTGCAGCTCCCCTGAGATTCCGGGCCCAGCTGTCACATAGACAGCCCAAAGTCTATGGTCCCTGGAAGTACACATAAAAACTCCAGCAACACATATAGGTTTGAATAGAAGGGACAGGTGGACCATGTGCAGGGAAGACTTATTTGGGTCCAACTCTGTCACTCTCAGGAGCAAGGATTCCAAAGTAGTGCCCACTAATAAGGCACAAAGCTCTGGAGCTATCTGCCCTGATATAGGACCTAGGTGTCTCCAGAGCCCTCAGGAGACCCTCTGTCTGGGGTGTATCTACATTGAAAGCCTAGGAGGTCATACTGAGATGTGCATAAGTGTCACCTCTAGGATGAGCTCCCGACTCACTTTGAAGACTCTTATCCATATAAACTCATTTGTCTTTACCTTTTCCCCCTTTTATTTGAGGTCTTTTTCCAGTTTTATTGCCCATTGGCACTTGGTAGTAATCCCTGATTGCCAGGGAGGCTTATCCCCAGGAGTTATGTCTCATGCTGCAAAGAAGGTAATGTATTCATACGCTGAGTTTGACTTAGAGAGAGGTCACATTTGAGCAACAAGGAGGCTGTCAGGAGGCAACCCTTAGGCACCCCATAACAATAGGCTAAGTTTCAATTTCAAGAGCCAAGACTCATAAGGCTAGTCATCAATAACAAGAGCCCATGAGTGGATCATCTTCCTTTGCCAGACACTGCCCCTGCACTTGGGGGACTGTTGCTACTCCCTTGGAGAATATGGCAGAGCTGTCCAGGATGGGAATTTAGTATTCTCTCATTTATTGAGAGGTTCTCCACCCACTGTGACCATACCCCATGAGCATCTGAACAATTTTATATACATTTTATGTATGTTCAGGTGAACTTCCTCCCATGCACCCCCCATCCCTGACACCCCCACCAACAATCCTCTCCCACCCCAGTTGTAACCCTTCTGTGATTCAAAGCTTCTTTAAAGATAAAGCCAATACAATAACCAAACACAAATAATTAGGAAAATGAAATAATAATGTTATTTAAATGTAAGAGATAATATACATGAAAACTTAAAAAAAAAACCTAAAAATAAAATAAAATAAAATGATTGGGTTATTCAAAAAATGAGAAAAAATCTTTAAAAATTGAAAAAAAATTTTTTTGACATTTTGCCTTTTATCACTGCATTATCTGGTGTCCAGTTTATACCGTGGCACCTTCCACCTTTCACTCCCCAGTGTCTCACTATTTTTCATTTAATTTTCAAAGAAGTTTTAGGTTACAGCAAAGTAACACACTGTATACAATACACTCTCATATACCCAAACTCCTCCCCATTTCCTCACCCCATATGAAAACCTTTTTGTATGTGGATGGTTGCATTGTTATAAATGATATACAGATAGTGAAACATAGCTGCTAAACATTATCAATGATTTACAGTATGGTTTACATTTTGGATCGTACACTTTTATAAATTTTGATGATATTTACCATGTTCTGTGTCCATCACTGTAAGGTAATGAAAAACATTTTCACTGACCACTAAATACACCCTGTTTGATCTATTCTGTTCCTCCCTCCCCATCACCCTGGGTCCCATGACGACCCCCTGGCTTGACTCATTGGATGACAAGATTCATAGTTACATGCAACAAGAGGCCATGACACACTGGTTTGTCCTCCACTATTAGGAACCACCCTTGCTCTTAAGAGATGCCCACCTGTCTATTTCTGCTCTCCCCACAGTATTCTAAACCACCCTTCTCAATCTACCCACCTGTCAACCCTGCAACACCCAACCCAATATATCACTACCTCCTGTCCTATCCCTTCAATACACAACTACACTCTATCACTTTACCATATGTTACGTCCATATGGGTGATGGCTCACAACTTCACTTTTCTTTCTCTTTCTTATACACTATCTTTCAGAAAATAGTCCTCAGAGAATGCTCAATTTCCTTAATTCATATTAGTGCAGTCATGTACTCTTCATCCTTCAATGCCTGGCTTGCTCCACTCAACATAAGGTCTTCCAGATTCATCCGTATTATCCCATGTGTTAGCACTTTATTGCTTCTTACAGCTGAGTAATATTCCATTATATGTATGTACCACATTGTGTTTATCCATTCATCTGTTGATGGGCACCTGGGTTGATTCCAACTTTTGGCAATAGTGAACAATGACACTATAAACATTGGTGTGCATATATCTGTTCATATCTTTGCTTTCAGTTCTTCTGGGTATATACCAAGTAGTGGAATTGGTGGATCATATGGAAGATCTATAGATAGTTTTTTGAGGAACTGCCAAAATGTCCTCCACAGTGGCTGGACCATTCCACAATCCCACAAGGAGTGGATGAGGGTTGCCATTCCTCCACCTCCTCTCCAACCCTTATAGTCTGCTGTTTTTAATTGCCACTATTCTAATGGGTGAAAGATGGTATCTCTATGTAGTTTTGATTTGCATTTCCTAATAACTAGAGATGTCAAGCATTTTTCATGTGCTCATTAGCCATTTGTATTTCTTCCTTGGAGAAGTGTCTTTTCAGGTCACTTGCTCATTTTTTAAATGAGCTGTTGGTCTTTTTATTTTTGAGTTGTAGGATTTCTTTATATATGCAGAATATTAGGCTCCTATCAGAAATAGGGTTGCCAAATATTTTCTCCCATTGGGTAGGCTGCGTTTTTATTTCTTGAAAATGTCCTTTGAGATGCAAAAGTTTTTCATTTTGAGGAGATCCCATTTATCTATTTTTTCTTGTGCTGTCGTGCTTTGGGTGTGAAGTTCATGAAACATTTCCTATTTCAAGCTCCTGTAGATGCTTCCCTACATTATCTTCCAAGGTCCTTATGGTCTTGGCTCTTATATTTATATCTTAATCCATCTTGAGTTCATTTTCATATAAGGTGTGAGATGGTGTTCCTCTCTCATTCTTTTGGATATGGATATTCAGTTCTCCAAGCACCATTTGTTGAAAAGGCCATTCTCTCACAACTGAGTGCGCTTGGTGACCTTGTTGAATATCAGATGACTGTATATCCGAGGATTTATATCAGGACTCTCCATTCAGTTCCATTGTTCAATGTGCCTACCCTCATGCCAATACCATGCACTTTTCACCACTGTAGTTTTGTAGTATGGTTTTTTTTTTTTCCATATATATTTTAAAAGATGCTTAGATTACATAAATGTTACACAAAAATTACAGGGATTTCCATCATCTCCACCTCCCATACCTCCCATAACATCTCACATAAACATCTTTCATTAGTGTGGCACATCACCTGCAATGGATATACACATCCTGGGGCCTTGCCACTAAGTTTAGACCACAGTTCACATCGTAGACCACACTCTCTCCCACACATTCTGCACGGTATATGCTGATGTAAAATGGCCTATATCCATTGCCACAACACTCAAGACAACCCCCAAGTCCTGAAAAAAACCCTGTATTACAACTACCCGCCCTGAAAGCATCTAGTGGCCACTGGCTCCACCTCACTGTTATAATTTCTTCCATTGCTTGAATCACAATATGTCTACAACAGAATATCATTAAGTCCACTCTAGTCCATAGCTCTTCCCCCAATCCTGAGGGGATTAGAATGGTGCTGTCTGCTCCACCTCCAAGCAAGAGTGGGATTATATCCCATGGATACGGTGGATGGGATTATCCTGCCTTCAGTTGCAGGCTTTCTTCATTCCCTGGGATTGCCGTTGTCCATCATCGTCTCCTCACCAGGTGATTTGAGGGAGTTCTTTGAGCTGTAGAGCAGGAGTTGCAGCTCCACCGAGATTCCAGGCACAGCTGTCACATAGGCAGGCCAGAGGCTCCAGTCTCTGGAAGTACACCTACAAACTCCAGCCTCACATATAGGTTTGAATAAATCGGACTGATGGACCATGTGCAGGAAGGATTTATTTGTGTCCAACTCTGTCACTCTCAGGAGCACAGATTCCAAAGTATAGCCCACTGATAAGGCATCAATCTCTGTGGCTATCCCCCCTTATATAGGACCTGGGTGTCTCCAGAGCCCTCAGGAGCCCCACTGTGTGGGGTGATATCCAATTTGGTGTTCTATGAGATCGTACTGAGGTGTGCGTAAGCGTGATCTCTGGGATGACCTCTCAACTCTCTTTGAAGTCTCTTAGCCACCTGAACTGATTTGTCTTTACCTTTCCCCCCTTTTATTCAAGGTTTTTTCCCAGTCGTGTTGCCAGTTGGCACTAGTATTAATCCCTCATTGCCAGGGAGGCTCATCCCCAGGAGTCATGTCCCATGTTGGGGGATAGGTAATGTATTCATATGCTGAGTTTGGCTTAGAGAGAGGCCACATTTGAGCAACAAGGAGGCTCTCAGATGGCAACCCTTAGGCACCCCATAACAGTAGACCAAGTTTCAATTACAAGAGCAAAGTCTCATAAGGCTTTTCATCAGTAACAAGAACCTAACAGTGGGCCATCCTCTTTTGCCAGACCCTGCCCCTGCACTCAGGGGACTGTTGCTGCTCCTTTGGAGAATGTGGCAGCGCTCTCCAGGCTGGGAATTCAGTATTCCCTCATTCATTTTGTGATTGCCTACCCACCATGACCATGCCCCATCCCTCGATCATTTGAACAATTTTATACATCTTTCATGTATATTCTGATGAACTTACCCCCACGAATACCCCATCCCACCCCCCCCATGATCCTCTGCAGCTTCCATTGTAACCTTTCTGTGACCTAAAACTTCCTTGAAGATGAAGCCGATATAATAACCAAATACAATTAATAAGAAAATGAAATAATAATGATGAGCTTAAATGCAGGAGATAAAATGCAGGGAAACTCAGAAAAAAAAAACTGAAAATAAAATATAATTAATGGATTGGGACATTCAAAAAAAGAAAATGGGAAAAAACAACAAAAAAATTTTAACTTTTTTTATTTTTATTTTTTCTCCTTTTATCACTGCATTATCGAATGTCCAATGTGTACCATGACACCTTCCCCCTCACATTCCCCAGTGTCTCCCAAATTTTCATTTAGTTTTTAAAGAAGTTTTAGGTCACAGCAAAGTCACACACTGAATACCAGAGATTCCCTTATAACCAACCTTGCTCCCCCTTCCCCACGACATGTTAAAACCTTTTTTTTTGTGTGTGGATGGTAGCATTGTTGTAACTGTTATACAGATAGCGAAACATAGTGACTAAACATTGTCAATGGTTTACTGTATACTTTACAATTTAGATGGTACAGTTTAATAATTTTTGATGATATTTACCATGTCCTGTGTCCGTTACTGTAAGGTAATGAAAAACATTTCCCATGAACACTAAATACCCCGTTTGATCTTTTCTGTTCCTTCCTCCCCATCCCCTTGGGGCATATGACACTCCCCTGTCTTGACTTATGGGATGAAAAGATTCATAGTTAAATGCCCTGAGTATTCTAACCTGTCCTTCCTTATCTACCCACCTGGTGATGCTGCACCACCAAACCCAGGAATATCACTACCCAACTGTCCTATCCTTCAATATGCAACTATACTCTTTCACTTTACCATAGATTATGTCCCTATGAGTGATGGCTCACAAAATACTCTTCTCTCTCTCTACCTTGTTAACCTATCTT
>JAQZBX010090013.1:0-12563 GCA_029593785.1 Cabassous unicinctus
AAGACGGAAACAACCTAACTGTCCATCAACCAATGAATGGATAAACAAAATGTGGTATATACATATGATGGAATACTCTGCTGCTGTAAGAAAAAATGAAATTGGGACACATGACAACATGACAACATGGATGAACTTTGAGGACATTATGCTGAGTGAAATAAGCTAGACACAAAAGGCCAAGTACTGTATGGTCTCACTAATGTGAACTAAATACGAAGAGTAAACACATAGAGTCTAAAACCTAGAGTATTGGTTACTAGGAAATAGGATGAGGGCTGAGAAGGGGTACTGATGCTTAATGTACATACAATATTTAATTACCTTGACTGTAAAAGTGTGGAAATGGATAGAGTTGATGGTAATACATTACAGTGAGTACAACTAAAATGGCTGGTTTATAAATAGGATTGTGACTGAAATAGGTAGTACAGGGATGTAAATGTCAGTTGAAAGAAAGCTAGAGAATAATCTAGGGACTAAATAACATAATGAACCTGGAGGTGAATGAGAATTGTGGTTAAAAGTACAAATATAAAGAATGTTCTTCTATGAACTTGAACAAATATACGTCACTATTACAAGGTGGTAAGAATATGATGATGCATGGGAAAATACGATTAATGTAACTGAAGAACTATAGTTGACAGGAGTATTGTAATATTCTTTCATCAATGTCAAAGAAGGTATTATATTAACACTAAGGGTCAATAATAGGGGTATATGGGATTTTTTCTTTTGGACTAAGGAAAATGTTCAAAAACTTACTGAGGCGATTACTGCACAACTCTGTGATGAACGTGAGAGCTACTGAGTGTACATTTTAATAGACTGTACAAGGCATGGAGCTGTATAACACAGTGAACCATATGGTGGAAGATGGATTATGGTTAAAAGTTCAAATATGAGAGTCTTCTTTACCACACATTCATTAACAAAGTAATACCTCTATTTCCCCCTCTGTTTCTTTGCTTTCTTTCTGGGGATATTCAGACTGCAACATTAATCAATATTCTTTTCTACCCTTGGATTGAAAATGTGACTCTGAATCACAACAGTACATGTGGAAATAGAAGCATTTCAATTTTGAAATTTGACATTTCACCTAGTTTAGCTTTATGAAGTTTTATCTGAACTCAAGAAATTTTTTTTAAAATGAATTAAATTAAAATTTTAAAAAAATTTTTGTTAAAAGAAAACCATTACCCACAAGAGGGTTCTTATTTAATAATTGATGCCAAAAGAAGATGCCAAAATGATGCCAAAGAAGAAAGGGGGACAGAAAAGGAAAACAATACATTTGCACATCAGAGATCCTAATTAATAGAGAACTAACTGTAATAAAGTTGAAACAATATGGAAATTCCCTTCCCCCAAAATATACTTGGCTGCTGCAAGTGGGGAATGCCTGCATATTTGTTTAAATATTTAAATTCCTTTGGGCTTTGTCTTATGACAAAATGATATTGTCTGTTGATTGTGTTCCTCTATCTGTTGGTTTCTTCTCTTTCCAAACCCAAAGGGTATATCAGTAAAGGTCTTGCCTATTCCCTGAATGAATAACACTTTTGGAATAAAAGGTTCTTTGTTAGGAGATGGGCCATTTCACAATAAAGGCATTGATATTAAGATGGTAAAATGTGTGAGTTTTTTCATGAATAGAGACTTCCAATGGTTTTTAAAATGTCTAGAAAATACACTATGGTATTTAATCACTATACTGTTGGTAAAATGGTAATATTGACTGAAATTACCTTTGAAACTTTCCAGTTCTAAAATCCCCCTCACTTGAACCTTCCCTTTCATTTACATCTTCCTTCAAAGGCCAACTATATTTGAGCCCCATTCACCCCAGAGCCTGTTTTGTTAGACTGGGAGCCCTTGGGCTTCCATATCTCCAAAAGTTAATCTCTGCTTCATGATTCCACTCCAATACATACAATTACTTTCTGCTTCTATATTTTATCTCTTCAGAGTCAGATTCTCTGGCTTTGGACCTTCAGTGGTGGCAACTAAATAAATCTTCCTTAGCATTGTTTCTGCTAAAATCAGTAAATATTGTTGTCTAGCTTAAATAGGCTGTCTTTTATGTGAAATTCCGTGTATGCTGCTTATAATGTCATCCCTTTCTATTCTGCAAATCCCTGAAAATAAGAGAAACAAATTGGTAAGCATTAATACATTAAGAAGAGAGAGTTATTTTCCTTGTCTCACATACAGGGGAAAAAAACATATAAATATATATATATAATATATAAATATATGTATAGAGTACACACACATATACATACACACATATTCCTTTTCATTTTATATGCCTTTTTGGAGACATGTCTCTTTTTTGTTATTTCTCTTTCCTAAAAATTTTCTTTTTCTTCCTATTACAATGATGGAATCAACATTCTTATAGATATACATTTACCGCCATCATTTAACCAGTTCTTTCTTGCAACATTAATCCCATGGGTTCTTTAAAGCAAATAATTTTGTCATTACTATAAATGATTAAAAATCATACTGCTTTATAGTTAAAATGCGTAAGCATCAATGCCAATCATATTCCATGATGCCTTGATGAAGCACCTATTTTGTCCTTTACATCATGCTAGTATTCTCTAGATCGTTCTCTAAATTATTACCTAAATAACCTTGAGACTCTGAAACAGGGGTTCTTAATCTTTTTTGCTCCACAGACCCCTTACTAAGTCCACACTATACTGTGTATTACTTAATAAATATATCACACCTGCACCAACATGTCCACACAAGAATAATGTTTTTTTAAATTTCAATTCAAGCTCACGGACCCCTTTTTAAGAACCCCTGCTCTGAAAAGATTTTATGGGATTTTACAGCTGCTCTGCACTTTAGTTTGCCTCCATGACCACAGGATAAATAATGATAACTTGAAAAATCACAAAATGTGAAAACTTAATTTCAGGAAGAGCCATCTTAAAATTCAACTTGAAATGTTGTCCTCCTTGCTGTGCCTTGACCATGGCTGGCATAATCCTGCCTAAGGATTTCCTGCTCTTTGCACTTGCTGCTCTTCTCCTTGGACTACTTTGCTGCCACATAGTCATGTTTTTTACATTCCTTCATCTTTTTCCAATCTTTACCATTGCGTCATAATCTCAATATAGCCTTCCCTTGGACAATTTGTTTAAAATTATGCCTACCCTTCAACACTTCGTAGTTTTCTCCTACTTTCTTTTTCTTTATACCACTTATCACCATATTGCATGCATTTTTATTGATTGATCATGTTTTCCCTTTTGTCTCCTCCATTTTAATGGGGGCTCCATGAGATCAAGAATATTTTGTGTGCTTTGTTAATCTTTTTGTCTCTGGGGTCGAAAGCAAAGACTGACACATAATAAGCAGGCAATACATCCTTGTTGAATAACTGAATGCATCTTTAACCTCCTAGCCTGGATCAGCAAATGCACTCCAAATGCACTCTTGACTGGAAAACACTAGTCCAGATACTGTATTGACTCAGGAAATTTGCCTTCCTTCCAGAAAAGAAGTTCCTATTCTATCAGCAGTTTCTACCTTCAGGATTCAATGGTGGTCAAGAGGGTAAACTCTTTAGAATATTTCAAAAGCCCAAAAGGAAATCGTTTATATACCTATGCAAAGATTGAAACTTTTCCTTTCTTTCTACTGATCAGCATGAGGTTGGGGAGGGGGAGTTATGGGGCAGGACACTGCAAAAAATCATTTTGCAACATATGAGTCTTTGATTAGTTAAAAATGGGAAAAACTATATTTATTAAATAATTTGATTTGGTTAGAAACCACATCATTCAAACATTTGTCCATGATAAAAAATATTAAAAAGGATTTTAGTGATAGAAATGTGAGGACTGTCATTTCATCTGTTCAATACAGAATATATACATAGTGTGAATCTAATTCATTCCTTGTACTATAATTAAGTGCTATGGGGACACAATTTATTAATTTGTCCTAGACTTAAAATTGTTTACAATCTGCTTAGAGTAATAGAAGATATCCTATAATGACAAAATATGATATATACAATACCACATCATATAATTTTTAACTTATGTTGTGTCAATATATTATAAAACATATAGATGACATATATAACTATATATTTTGTATATAAATGTATGTATATATAATAAAATACATCACTAAAGTATGATATTAAATAAAACCACACACAGCAAAACAAAAATTTGATGAAAGGGTATTTGGTTAATTTAATTTTTTACCTTTAGAGCATTCTTTGACCAAACCAATTTTAAGAGAATTAGAATATAATTTAATTTTGCTTTTGATAATTAAGAAAAGCCTCAGACCCTTTCTAGGATTCAGATTCATTTTTATGAAGATAATTGCCATAGTACTATGTGCAAATACAATTCTGTTAAAACCCTCTTTCTAGCTACTTCAGTTCTGATCAATAGAAGGGCATTGTATAAATGGCATTACTAATTCATTACGTGAGCTCCCTTTATTTAAGCCAATGTGAATCAGTATTCTCAGGATAAAATCTCTAAAAATCAGGCTTCCTGCCAATTTCCTACTCTGATAACTACATTTTAGCTATCAAAATCTCTTATGTAATTTTATCAGGATAAAGCCTTAACTTTCTATCCATTAATGTTCTTTCATTTTATCGTAGAAGTGACTGTATTTTTATCAGTCAGAAAATGATCCTAAGGTACAGTTCAGAACTTCCTGTATGATTTTGAGAAATGGAAGGCATTACAGAAATGCAGAGAGATAGTTTTGGTATTTAAATCCCAGAATCCTAAGCCGTGTGAATTATATATAAATCATTTTATCTTACTACAAATAGTGATTTTATGTAAAAAGTATTAGGGACATCATTTCATATCCACTGTTCTTTGAAACACATTGACATGACTTTGTGAACTTCTGAGTGGTAGGACTCTGTCTGTATTTAGGTTGTGATGCTTTGTTGTATAAAAATATTTCATTTTGTTTTTTAATAATAAATAGTACTTCTACTTTCTAGGAAAAAATGGCCACTGTCAAACTAAATCTGTGAATTTTTTAGTCTTATGTTGGCATCTATGTGCTGAAATAAGCTTATGCAGATAGGCATCTGTTCCTCTAAGACTTCCCAGCATCTACATCTCTTATTCTATTAACAACCCAGTGTTCCTAGAGGAACATGCCATCCCCTCAGTCCCTGAGATTTGGATGGAGATTATCTCATCTCCAATCCCAGGGCTGCTCATGTGACCCATTCAGTATTTTCCATTCCCCTGGCTTCAGTAATTGGTTCAGGAAAGACAAATGACCTGATGTAGCTTAGCCTGAACTGAGTCATTCATTCAACCAACATTGAGCAACTACCTTGTGACAGACACATAGGTTCTGAGGATATACAAGAGAACACAAACAAACAAATAGAAAAAGTCCTTGCCCTCATGGAGCTTACCATAGTGGAGGACTTCTTCTGGATTGAGGGGGAAAGAGGCATTCTTTCATTCTGCAGGATTCGGAGCTGTGACCATATAAGTCTGGAGTTGCCGGAACCTAAGAAAAGAGCCCAAATAGAGGGAAGCATAACTGAGACAGGATAGACTGAGACTGAGCCCTAGATGCATAAAGTCAGAATCTCCAAAGTCCTTGTTTGAGCCCTTGGATATCCAAAGTGAGCTTAACACCTTAATTTTTTCCTTTATGTGAGTCAATTAGTTTGGATTAATCCAGTTTTAATGGATTTCTCCACTTGCAACCGAAAAAGTTCTGATTAACCACCTACCAATAATGATAAGGGTACAGAGTCATGCAATCACATTCTCCTGTACTTATGTGTGAAAAAAATAAAACAGATCTGAACAATCCATGGTCTCCCAGTTGGGCTCTTGATTGGCCTGGCCTAGAGTGAAGAAGAAAAAGTCAGGAGAACATGATCTGGAGTTGATGCCAGGTAATTTTGCTAGAATGAACTGGGGACATTCTGAGGTAGATTGCCACACTCTTAAACACTAGGATTTAATGTTTTAAAATAATTTATGACTAGTTGAGAATTTGATGAAGGCTATAGCTATGAAAGGCTTATACACAAATTCAGTCAAATTTTTCCATACAATTTCAAGAGTTCCAAAGACCCCCACAAACACTCATGGTGATTGTATTATTCTTGTGCCCTCAATATTTTCATCTACGGTCCTGTTCAAAAACTCTCTCTGCAATTTATTCAATGTCCAGATACTTTCTTTTTATGACTTTCCTGTACTTGCATTTTCTTATACCTTCACTTTCATAGCCCTTCACATTTACGCTGTCCTGCAATTTATGTACCTTCCATGTACTCCACTCTACTTCCTGTCTCCTGTAAAATAATAATTCTTAGCTGTTATTGAGCACTTACTAAATGTATTATAGGACCATGTCATTTAGTCCTCACAACATAATATGAAGGTTGTACTATTATTACCCCCATTTGAAGATAAGGAAATTGATCCTTAGAAACCAAAGTCAGTGAATTAGTGAGTGGAAGAACTGAGTCTTGAATCTACATCAATCTATCAGTGCACTTAACTATTCTGCACACTTCCCAAGCTCCCTCTTGTGTATTTTTCTGGTTCTTATTTTTAGACTTTTTCTTCTACCACATATACTGGCTTCCCAATTTGATGCTGCTCTCTGCTTCAAGTTCAAAATTGACTCTCTTTCTCTCTTTTATTCTATCACTATCTTTGAGCTCACTTCCCATGTGTTGCTGGCCTTCCATTCACAAGTTGTTTTGTTTTGTTTTGTTTTGCTTTGTTTTAAAACTTTTCTCTGCCTACTTTACATAGGTCAGATAAGTGGTTGCTGTAGTGACCAAATTACTGATCATGATCATAAGGTGATGATCTTAAAATAACTGTTGCAAATTTATAGAATTTTGAAGTTCAAAAATATGTTAAAATTAAGCAATTCAACACTATTTACTGAGCATACCCTAAATGCCCATTACCAATTCTTTTGTATTAAACAGCCAGACATTTGAGTTAAGGATTAAACATTGTCTATTATTATAAGATGAAGCAGGGGCAACACGATTACTAAGCCTTCAATTCTTCTTTGACTGTAGAAAGGCCCTGAAACTGTAGGATCTTAGGGGCAATTTATTCCTGGTGTCTCTGAGCTCTTAATCCATGTGATTACATTATGGCCCCAGTTAAACCTAAACGTATATATTAAGTGAAGCATCTCCCAATGTCTTATTTATTCCCAAGTATCTCTCTCTCCACTGGTTTGTTAGAATTGCTCTCCTTTTATTCGTTTCCAATTATCTCCATTAAATTTATTCTTCGTTGTTCTAAATCCTGGATTTAGTCCTTTCCCTTTAATAAAGAAACAATAGCTCTGTCAAATAATATGTAGCTAGGTAAGTGGCGGGGAGAATGGAAAAACAAAAGTAGAAGAGTGCCAGGGATTATGGAACACTCATGCACTGATTAAAGGTACTACCCAGAAAAGAAAATGAAAGACACAAAATTCTCCTACTTTACAATATTGCCGATTGGCTAGTCCTGGCCTTTTACTACATAAACAAGCTGACATCAAGTGCTGTATCATTGCCACACCCTACTTATTTCTTGGAATCTCTGCTCTTTTAGTAGAGCAACACTGTCCAGTATGGTAGCCACTAACCACATATACTTATTTCAATCTAAATTTAAATTACTTAAAATTAAAAATTCAGTTGCTTAGTTGCACTAGCCATATCTCAAGTGCTCAATAGTCACATATGTCTAGTGTTTCCCTTATTGGACAGCGCAGATATAGAACATTTCTACATCTTGGAAAACTCTATTAGGCAGCACTGCTCTAGAGTTTCTCTAGACCGTGTTTCTCAAATTTTAATATGCCTAAGAATCACTAGGGGATTTCATGAAAATGAAGATTCTGATTCAGTAGGTGTGGGGGTAGTTTGAAATTCCTTGTTTCTGGCAAGTTTTCCCATGTTCTGATGTTTTGATGCAGAGATTATAACTTGAGTAGCAAGATTTTATACTACACTGTAAGGTAGCTGTTCTTACCCCATTGTGCATTAAAATCACCAAAAGCCTTAAAAATCCTGATGCCAAGCCAGCACCTGAAACCAATTAAATCAGAATCTCTAGGGAGGGGACCCAAGCAGCTGGTATTTGAAAACTTCCCAGATGAATCCAATGAGCAGCCAAGTTTGAGAAGCAGTGGCATAAAGTAGTCATTCTCAGACTTCTGTGAGCATGAGAATTACTTGGAGTGCTTGATAAAACACTGGGTCCTGCCCACAGAGTTTCTAGTCCAGGCTGGGGTCCAAGAAAGTGCATTTCTAACCAGTGTCTGCGTGATGCCAAAGCTGCTGGTTTGGGGCCACTCATACCACGGATGTAAGGCCTTGCTACCACAGTATGGGCATTACCTGGAAGGTCCTTAGAGATACAGAATCTTGGATTCCACTCCAGACCTATTGAAGCATAATCTGCATTTTAACAAGACATCTAGGTGATACGTGTACATTAGATTTTGAGAAGCTCAGCTGTGAGGCACTGGCCTCTAGATCCAACACCACACTTACCTTTCAGAGCTGGGTATCCTGTAGTCATGAATGATGAATGAAACTCAGTCAGGCTCCTAAGAAGCGTGCCTTATAAACAGCATGCCACTGGAGATGGATTGTGCCGGCCTGACCTGAAGAACCAATGCGTTGTATGAATCCCTTATCCCTGCCCCCATATACACTCTCAAAGATACATACTAAGAGCCAGAATTTAAGGACTTCAGAGGCGGGGGATCTCTTTTGCCAATGGATACCTTCCATAAAGACTGAAGTGTATGTTGGAACCAAAAAAAAAAAAGTCAATCTCAGCTCTACAGTCTTTTTCCCTTTCTCAGTTGATCTCTAAAGATGTTCAATTGCTCCACATAGTTGCATTGCTTCAATTGTCCTAAAGCTTCCTGCCAAACATTATTGAAATAATGTGATCCTCTCCTTGCGTCATTCCCGTGATGTATTGGTAAAAACCTTACTTGAAAGAGCTATTTCAGAAGTACAGATTCTTCTATTTTTTTTTTCTTTAATGAGACATGATTTGACAGAAATATGCTCCTCCCCTCAAGAAAAGTACCAGGATGATATGTTTTTCTCTGCAGGCTATGGAGCAACTAAATTAAATTGCCATCACTCTTTCTGAACTTCTGCCATTTACCTAGATATGCTCTATCCTTGATGCAATGCTTCCATATGAGTTTGAGCGATTGCATACTCATACTCACCATTCAAATGATGTCTTGAGAACTAAGGAATTCATCTCATAAGCTAAGTTAAACACTCCCAAGAAAGACCCCTCCAGCCCCCATGAAAGATTAGTTTTATAGAACTGAATTAGTTAAAATAATAGAACTTGTAATGCCAAGGAATCTTATAAAGTCATCCAGTTCATTGGTTCTCAAATTTTAGTATGCATCAGAATCACTTAGAAGGATGTGTTAAAACATGTATTGCTAGGTTGCATCCCAGCACTTTGGATTTAGTAGGTCTGGGGTGTGACTTGAGAACTTGCATTTGTACCACATTCCCAGAGAAGCAGCTGCTACTGGTCCTGGGACCACACTTCAAAAGCCTCTGATCTAGTTCAATCTTCTTTCCTTAAGTGGGAAAGGTATTTCTAGCCTCATCTTGCATATGAGACAGAAAAGGAACATATTTTCCCAAAGTAGGATTGGAATTTATTTTTATAGAAAATGGGAGTGCCTGAGTAAAGAAAGGAATGACATGGGAAATTGGTGTATTAGACATACTAATGTTATGTGGTCTGATTAGAAGAACAAAATGGGAAGAAAGCAGACCATTGGTGTTAGTCATTCAGATGTGAGTTGATGAGTAATCCAGACAATGGTAATGACTACATATGTGGGGAGGAAGAGGAAGATCTGAGTGAGATTTTGGAGCAAGACAGAGACTAGGCTGTAATTGCACAGAAAATTCAAAGGTACTTCTGAAATATTTAACATGGAAGCCTGAAAAACAAGTAGAATATCAAGAAAGTGGAAGATAAATTCGATGTTGTATATAGGTATTTTGATGTGAGACTAGGGAATCTTTGTGAATATGTCCAGTAGCAATTGGAAATATGGGAGAATAAAACAGATGAGATTAGAACTAAAAAGATAGCTGTGCAAATCTTTGCCTAAATTCCAGGGCAAAAGATTATCACTGCGAGGGTTGAGTGGGAAGAAAGCTGCAGAGGAATCAGAGCCTTTGGAGATATCCATGGTTAGAGGAATGAGGAAGATGAAAGTAGTTCAGAGAGCAAGAAGGAGAATCAAGTCAGGGAAGAGATGTTGAGAAGTGGGAAAGATTCAGCAGTTGAATATTGCAAAGAGGTATAGGAAAATAAGGACTGAGAAATAATCATTGAATTTTATGAGAAGGAGGTAACTGGAAATCTTTGTAAGGCATTTCAGTAGAGTTATGGAGGTAGAAGCCAGCTTTCAAGTAGTCGAGAAGGAAATGGGTAAGTGGGAATAAAAATTCTGCATCATGGAGCACTTTTCAGGGGAAATAAGCTGCTGTTAAAAATTTGAGTTAACCACAATCCTAAGAATTGCTTACTGACCTCAACCATGACTTAAGCATTGGGAGGTATGCATTTGTCACAGAGACAACTTCCTGAATAAACTCATTGTATAGTCCTGTTTTATATAGTCTTCAAAATGCTCTCAATTATATATATATTTTTAAGATGGTGCTAAAATCCTTTGAATTTTCAGGACCTGTTTGATGAAACTGAGGATCAAAGGTATTAAGTGATTTATTTCCAATCACATGGTATGTGAGTTTCTGAGGCAGAAATAATCTTCAGTCTTCTTGAATCTTTGTATTGAGTAGCACTGTGCAAGATAAATATAATGCAAACCATATATCTAATTTTAAATTTCTTGTAGCCCCTAAAAAATAAAAAGAAGCAGGTATAATTTAACATTTTATTTTATCTTAACCCAATCTATCCAAAATATTATACCCAAGCTATGTAGTGACAGTCACATTTCAGGTTCTCAGTAGTCACATGTGGCTAGTGGTTACTGAATTGGACCACATAGCTTTAGACAGTCTAGTTGGGAAATTCAATTCAGAGAGGTTTGTAACCAAGGTCACAGCTGCTCCTTGTAAGGAGCAGTGACAGAGGTCTTATTTATGAATACTAATGACTATTAGCAAGTGGAAGAAAATTTGTAACTTCATTGTCAGATCGCTGATGATTTAGAGCTGTGCTGTCCAACACAGTGACTACTAACCACATGGGATGACTTAAATATAAATTATAACTAATTAAAATGAAAAATTCAATTCTTCAATTGCAATAACCATATTTCATGTACTCCATAGCCCCATGTGCCTAGTATATCTATTACTTTCAAGTTATTTATGTGAATGACATCATTTTTTATGTATTTTATAACTTGCTTTTATTCACTTAACAATATTTCCTGGGACATATTCCACATTCATAGTGTGTATCTACACCATTCTTTTTGATGGTTGCATAGCATTCCATTATGAATACCATCTATATTGTAAAAATACCTCCCTTTGTGCATTTCGTCTACTTCTAATATTTTGCTATTGCAAACAATGAGACAATGAGCATCATTTTGCATACATCTTTTTTTTTTGCACTTGTGATAATATTTCTTTTGAACAGATTTCTAAAGGTGTGTTCACTTCATCCAAGTATATGTATATTTTAAATTTTGATAAATATTGCTAATCTGCTGTATTAGTCAGCCAAAGGGGTGCTGATGCAAAATACCAGAAATTGGTTGGTCTTTATAAAGGGTATTTATTGGGAGTAGAAGTCCACAGTTACCAGGCCATAAGGCATAAGTTTCTTCCCTCATCAAAGTCCATTGGCACGTGTTGGAGCAAGACAGCTGCCAACGATTGCCAGGGTTCAGGCTTCTTGGGTTCCTCTCTTCTCAGGGCTGTGTTTCTCTCCGGTCTTAGTGCCTCTGTTTCCTCCACAAGGTCAGCTGTAGACTATCAGGCGAACGGCTCACTTCTCTTCTCTTGGGGCCTTCTCTCCAACATCAAAACTCCAACATCAAAACTCCAACATCAAAACTTCAACTCAAAACCTTCTCCAACACTGTCCTTTGCCTTGCCTTTTATCTTCAATTCCCCACCCACCAAGGGGTGGGGCTCAATGTCCTACTGACATGGCCCAATCAAAGCCCCAATTATAACTTAATCATGTCCAGATGAACAGATCCATTTACAAGCATAATCCAATATCCATTTTTGGAATTCATAATTACATCAAACTGCCCAATGGCTACATCTGCCTTTGAAATTTCCATTTGGTTCTTCTTTTATAATTTCTATTCTATTATTGAAATTCTCATTTTGTTCATATGTTGTTTTCCTGATTTCCTCAATTTCTTTGTTCATGTTTTCCTTCAGTTCATTAATATTATTTATGAGAGTTGTTCTAAGATCTTTGATTAGTAATTCCAGAGACTGTGCTTCCTCTGGATATTTTCTGTCAAATTCTTTTTTTTTTTTTTCTTTTTCT
>JAQZBX010090014.1:0-12562 GCA_029593785.1 Cabassous unicinctus
CCCCCGCCTCCCCCAAATGTTCTCTAGTCTGCTGTTCATTGTTTGCTCTCGCCTTCTCCAAGAGGTACTGGGAACCGAACCCGGGACCTCCCACATGAGAGGTGAGTGCCCCACAGCCTGAGCCACATCCCCTCCCCACGGGCAGTGGCATCTGCTGGCTTGTGGCATCTGCTTGTTGTGGCATGGGCGGAGTCTAGCTTGTCGTCCCAAGAAGCAGTGGGACTGAACCAGGGACCTCCCATGTGGTAGGTGGGCACCCAAGGGGTTGAGCCACATCTACTTTCCTCTTCTATTTTTTTTTTTTTTTTTTAACTTATTTTGTTTTCTAAATTATTTCAAGCCATTGTGAGATATTAGATTATGGTTTCTGGCATGTTGTTACTGGTCTTAGAACAATCACTATTTGTTGAGCTTAGAAAAATCTCTTTCATATTGGTAAGCTAATAAAAGTGTGGTTGAGGGGAGCAGGTATAGCACCTGTTTTGCATGTACTAAGTTCCGGGTTCAATCCCCGGTACCTCCAAAAAAAAAAAAAAAATGTGTCATGGACCAGTTGAAAGTCATTATCAGTTAGTTTTTTAATTTTTCGAAATGTATATTTATTTTATAAGTAATACTTATTTTAAAGCATTAAATGACCCAAAAATCTTTCATCCAGGACCATAACTTATTCATTTTGATGTGTCTTCCATACTTTTCTCTGTGAACATATACATGTGAATTGAAATCATATGTGCTAATAAAAATGAGATCATAGAATGCCTATTATTGTGATCACCTTTTTTCTTTTAGCAAAATATTAGGAATATCTTTACATGTCAATACAAATCTATATTGTGCTTTTAAAATCTCTTACTGCACATTTTGGGGTTGTTTATCACTTAGGAAAAAATGTTGTAATAAAAATGCAGTATTACCTTTGTTTATTTCTCATTAGTTTCAACTTTATTGAGATGTGATTTACATATAAGATACACACATGCTAAATGTACAATTCTAAGAATTTTGACAGAGATGCATACCTATATAATCACCACCCTAGCCAATCAAGATATAGGTCATTTCCATCATACCTGCAATTATTCTTCCCCTCCTCTGCCCTACCAATCTAATTTTTCTATCACTAAAGATTAGTTTTTGTCTATTCTAGAACTTTATCCACATTGATATGTACAGTATTGTAGTCTTAAGTCTGACTTCTTTCACTCAGCATTATTCAGGTACTTCTTCAGTCAATTTTGGTTATGTATATTTTAAGAAAAGCTTCCATTTCATTATATTTTCATATTTATTGCCATGGAGTTGTACATAGTAATCATTTATATTTAAAATTTTTAAATTGTTTACAGTTATATCCCTGTTTTCATTTGTGTTATATTTTTGCATCCATTCTTTTATTCTCTACACTTGATTAGCCTTGATAAAGATTTGTTTCGTTGTTTTTCAAGCAACATCTCTTGGATTTTTTTTTCCTCCACTAATTGCCCTTTTATATTGTTATCCTTTTTTTTAAGGATCATTTTATTTTTTTGGATTCTTGGTTTAAACCAGGGGTTCTTCACCTTTTTTGTTCCACGGACCCCTTTGCCAACCATGGACCCCTTACTAAGCTCACACTGTACTCTGTATTATTTAATAAATATGTCATACCTGCACCAACATGTCCCCACAAGAGTAATGCTTTTATTTAATAATAAAAGATCTTAATCCTTCAGGTGTACTTTGTACTGTGTTGGCTGTATCTCCTTAGTTATCTAGTCTTCATATTGCTCATTTTTAACTCTTCAGAGTCATTTTGTTTTTGTGTGTTTTCAATAAGCTTATGGAATAAATTTTAATTTTCTTCTCATCAAAGATTTTATCTTGTGGTTTATTTTTCTATTCTAAAAATACTCTTAAAATTAGTTCTAATTCTTTTTGTTGTTATTGTTTTAGTCTTTTTATTTTTTTAATATGTCCTTTTCTATCTTGCCACTTGGACCACGTTTTCTTCATTTTGATAGTCTCTAGTATTTTGGCATGTATATATTCTATTTTAAATTCTAGTAATTATCATTTGTAATAGATGCCATTTATCTAATTGTAATAGATTATAATTTGTTGCAATAAGCAGCAGTTGTCTAATTTTGTTATAGTGTGGAAAGCACACGTTAAATTTTGTCCTACTTTTTTAGGGTCCTTTATCTTTTCTTGCATTTGCATAATCTGGTTTAAAGAAGATCATGCTGTAGGCAGTGGCAGAAGGGAAGTGGTCTGGGAGGAAACAGAGCTATGCCTCACAGAACATATTCAAAGGGCTATAGAGGAATGTCTGATCTTCTGGTTGGTAGACAGATGCTGGGAGAGGTTTGAAGCAGCATTCCTCAGGCTTTTTTTTTTTTCCTCCATTGAGATAATTCACATGTCACAAAATTATCCATACCATTTTAAACTACAGTTCTTTGGTTTTTACTCTATTCATGATGTGCAACCATTACCATATCCAGAATTTTAATCACTCTTGAAAGAAACCCTGTACCTATTAGCAGTCATTCCCATTACCCTCCCCTCTAAGCCCCTGGTAACCATAATCGACTTTCTGTCTCTATATATATGTCTACCCTAGACATTTGATATAAATGTACATGTGGCCTTTTGGTCTGGCCCCCATTACTGTCTTTGCTTGTGTTAAATAAAGAGATGTTTTCTAGTACTGTTTTAATTCCCTTGTCATTTCTTTGACTATGTGTTTTGAGTTATTTTCTTAGTGATTTCCCTGGGGATTATAATTAACATTTTAATTTATAGCAACCTAGTTGGATTAATGCCAACTTAGTTTCAATAATATTAAACTTTTCTCCTAAATAGCTCTGTTCTTCTTTGTGTTGTTATTGTCATACAAGTTATGTCTTTATATACCTTGTATGTCCATATGAACACAAATTTATGTTTTACGCACTTTTAGATCAGATAAGAGAAAAAAGTCATTAAAAAAATACATTTATATTGTCTTTTACATTTACCTGTATAATTACCTTTTCCTGTGCTCTTTCTTTGTATGTATTCAGATTGCTGTCTAGTGTTCTTTAATTTCAGCCTGAAGAATTCTCTTTAGTAATTTTTTTAGGGCAGTTCTACTAGTAATGAATCTGGGAATATCTTAATTTCGCCTTCATTCGAAGAGTAGTTTTGCCAGATGATTAGGCTTCTTCTATGTGTAGATTATTTGTCATCACATTTGGGGTTTTTTTTGGCCATTATTTCTTCAGATACTCTCAGTGCCCCTTTCTCTCCCTCCTCTCCTTCTGGGACTCCCATTATGTGTATATTGGTATGCTTGATGGTGTCCCACAGGTCTCTGAAGCTCTCTTCATTTTTCTTCATTCTTTTCCCCATACTGGATAATTTCAGTTGACCTGTTTTCAAATTCACTGATTCTTCTCCCTGCTTAAATCTGCTGTTGAACTCCTCTAGTGACGTTTTCATTTCAGTTATACTTTTCAACTCCAGAATTTCTATTTGGTTCTTTTTTTGTAATTTCTATTTTTTTAATTGATATTCTCTGGTGAAAGATTGTTCTCTTACTAGCTTTTAGATTTTTAGGCATGGTTTTCTTTAGGTCTTTGAAAAATTTTAAATAGTTTAAAGTCTGTCTAATAAGTCCAATATATGAGTTTCTTCAGAAACAATTTTTATTGTTTGCTTTAGTTTCCGTGTGTATGGGCCATTCTTTCTTGTTTCTTTGCATATCTCATAATTTTTGGGCATTTTAAAATAATGTAATATTGAAGCCCTGGAAATCAGATTCTCCCTCCTCCCAAAGGTGGTTTGTTGTATTGCTGCTTTTTGTAATAGTTATTTGTTTAGTGACTTTTATGAACTAATTCCGTAAGATATTTTCTTTGTTATATGTGGCTACTGAAGTCTCTATTTAGTTACTTTAGTGGTCAGCTAGTGATTAGACAGATTTCTTTAAATGCCTGGAACCAATAAATCTCCCAGTCTTTGATGAGACTCTGTGTGTACTAGGGCACTTCAGCATCTTCGGGCAGTTGACAACTGTCTTATCTTTACTTTCTGCTTGTTCAGAACCTCAAGTTCAGCCAGAGTTGAGAGCTTGTGGTCTTCTCAGGTCTTTATTGAGCATAATTATAGACCTGGGCATGTGTATAGCCATATGCTTGTGCATGGCCTTCTAGATTCCCAGGAATATGTCAGACCTCTTGAAAGTCCCCAGCTTTTTTTGTTTTGCATTCTATGTTTATTCTGTTGTTTTTTTTCCAACCGTTATCCACTGCTCAGGCAGCCATGAAGCTAAAATACTTTCCTGTAAAATTGTTTTCAAAAAACATCCTCCAGAAAAAGGCTTTTTACACAGGACCAGCACAGAGGCAAATGGGATCTTCTAGAGAACCACTAGACAGGTTGAATAATGACAATTCTATGAGAATGAGATTTGAAAGCGTCCTAGCTCTGTTGAGGTCCCTCTGGTGGCTGCCAGGCTGCACTGGGAATGCCAGTGGGCTGCTGTTTCTAAAGGCTACCAAATAGCTGATGAATGGGGCATGAGACTAGAGCATACTGTAATGCCACAGAGCTTCACTGTTCTTACTGATTTTCAGCCATGTTTCTTGAATAATAACAATAACAACACTCCCTGGGTTGTTGCAAGCCTTTGGTTAGTTTTCAGAGTTCTGAGAAGGTTGATTCCGGCTTTTCTTTGCCACTTTTTTTTTTTTTTAATGGAGGAGTGACTGCTCAGGAGGTCTTTACTCTGCTATTTTCAATGATGTCATCCTAAGGCAATTTGTAATCAAGTGAAATCAGAATGGCATGAGTTGAAGGCTGGATATATTTTTCTTATTTCAGTTCTATTCTGCCTTATTGTTAGTCCCCTTTTCCCCATTTTCAGGCTTAGTAACCATACTGCCTAGTATTTAAATCCCAGGTCTGCTACTTATTAGCTTTGTGACCTTGGACAGGTTACTTAGCTTTTCTGTGCTTTAGCTTCTGCTTTAGTTTCTTCATCTGTGAAATGGAGATAATTATAATACCTACCCTACAGGGTTGTGAGGATTTGATAATTTAATCCATGTAATGTACTTAGAACAATGTGTGGCACATTGTAAGCATTCAATAAAGGTTAGCTGTTGTTTCTTGTAAGTTGTGATACTGAAAATTTTAGATAATATGAATCTAGTTTAGATTTTACTGTACCTTTTATATATCAAGGTTTTTATTTCCCAATGAATGTAAATTTAAAAGGCACTATAAAAGAATCATATAATATGTTTTTTAATATTTTTATTGTTTGAATCCAAGAAAATATACTTTTCTTTAATGGAATATTTAATAGTAAGCTTTAAAAAAATTAATGGAAATCCCAGATAAAGTATAATGAAGTTAAGCTATAATTTTTGTTCATTTTTTATTAGGTTAATAATAATGAAATGGTTGCATTACAACGAGAGCCTAATAATCCTTATGATAAGAATGCAATTAAAGTAAACAATGTGAATGGAAATCAGGTTGGCCATTTAAAGAAAGATCTTGCAGCTGCTTTGGCCCATATCATGGACAACAAATTGGCACAAATTGAAGGGTAATGTACAGAGTTTAATTTTAATAATTGTGAGTTGTAGTTATGTTTGAACTCATTAGGGATCCTTGCTCTAGGGTCTGTATAGGTACCCTGACAACTTTTATCACAATACCTTCAGTATGTGTTCAGTAAATATTTCATTTGCCTCTCCTACCACAGTCATCAATCAGCTGTCTTCTCACTTTAATCATTTTTATCCTCCTTATCATGGAGAAAAATGGACTTTGGTTTAAATATTAGGAAATCCACACCATTTTTCCAAGCCTTTTGGCACAATTTGGGAGTTCAGAAGTATTTGTTTAAATCAGAGGTTTTAAATTGGTAGAATGGCCTCTGATCAGATGTAGAGAGTTTCATTTTGCTTGTACAGGGTATTAACATTTTTCATTCATGTTTAATTAATTTTTCCCCTGAATATAAAAATGACTTACAAAGATTTTCTTTTGGCAAATTGAAGACCTGACAATTTTAGACCTTCATTTCACATAAGTAGCAGCTGTTCCTTTAAATAGGCATATGCTCTGCAGTTCCTACTACCACATTTTTTTTTTTAAAGCCTCCAGTCTCCTTTCACTTACCCTTAATCTTTTAGGTATTTGTGTTTGTGATCTCAGTTTAGGTATTTGGAATATTTAGAATGAAAAGTTGAGTTTGAAAGATAAAAGAAATGCTTAACTGTGTCTCAATTTACTTCTTTTTTCCTTTTCAATTCTTCAAGTCTTAATGAATCCTAGATCAAAAATAGTTCTTGTAAAACATTCCCTGTTCTCCCAGTAGGAGGGGAAGTTACCCTCATTGGCCCTGTTAATAAAAGCTTTATCCTCTCACTTAAACTTGCTATTTCACCTAGTTTACAATCTTATTTACAGGCTATTCTTGTATTTTAAAAATACTTTAGCTCATCTTCTTAATTTCTTAAACTACCCTTTTCTTCTGATTGTTGTTCTACTCCTTTTCCTTTTCCTCATTTTTTTAGTCTGCCTAGCATAGTTCCTTTTTATTTTACTTTGGCACACTTAGAATATTTATCACTTTCTTCACAGGAGTGGGAAGTAATATTTCTCATTTCCCATTTTTCTCCTCCTGAATATTATAGGGTAGTTCCTTTTGGTGCAAACAATGCTTTTACCATGCCACTGCATATGACTTTTTGGGGAAAAGAAGAAAATAGAAAAATGGTTTTAGATCAGTTGAAGAAACATGGATTTAAATTGGGTCCAGCACCAAAAAGTAAGTTTAGGGTTTAATTTACTATTATTTTGATACTGTAAAATAGAAGGATTACAAAATGTTCATTCTCTTACGTAACACTTTGACATTGGTTGGCCAAATCATTTTTTTTTTTCTTCATATATATTTTAAAAGACGCTTAGATTACACAAATGTTACACAAAAATTACAGGGATTCCCATAATCTCCACCTCCCATACCTCCCATAACATCTCACATAAACAACTTTCATTAGTGTGGCACATCACCTGCAATGGATATACGCATCCTGGGGCTTTGCCACCAAGCATAGACCACATTTCACATCGTAGACCACACTCTCTCCCACACAGTTCTGCATGGTATACGCTGATGTAAAATGGCCTATATCCGTCGCCACAGCGTCACTCAGGACAATCCCCAAGTCCTGAAAAAGCCACTGTATTACAACTACCCTTCCCCTCCCCGCCCCGAAAGCGTCTAGTGGCCACTGGCTTCATCTCGCTGTTATAAGGCCAAATCAATTTATGTTGAAGGCTCTGAAATACAATTTTTAGGGTCTTTCTAAGAAAATTACTGATTTTAAAAAAATTATTATAGATTCACAAAAAGTTGCAAAAAAATAAGGGGGAAAGGGGAGGTCCTGTGTACCCTTGACTCAGTTTCCCCCAATGGTAACACTGGAAATCTCTGAATTTTAAACATTCTCTTTGGTAAATTATAGACAAGAAGAATCTCCCTATAGGGAGTGAGAAAAGATTGTTTGGCCAAGAGTTGCTCATTTAATATGGAATTATAATAATAATGTGCTTTTTGAATGATTTAGAATTTAGCTTTTTTAAAAAAAGAATTTTCATATCTATTAAGGGAATTTTTAATGTGGTTTATTTAAATTTTTAAAGTTACTTGTTTAAAAGATAAAAACCTATTTCATTTAGTGATTTTATTCTTTTCATTTTGTAAATTATAGCTTTAGGATTCAGTTTGGAGAGTGGTTGGGGCTCTGGAAGAGCTGGACCAAGCTATAGTATGCCAGTTCATGCTGCAGTACAGATGACAACTGAACAGGTGTGCGTCTTTTTTACTTTGTAAAAAAGTGAATTTTCAATGTTGAAAGTTAATGTTTAAAACAAATATGTGCTAGTATTTGTGTTCTTCAGATATATTGTTACAATGAAACATGCTATAGAATATAGATTAGTTTGCAGATATTTATGTAAAAAGAAAGTGGTGATTTAGGAATATATACATATATACATATATAAACATACACATATAAATGAATATGCATGGAATGTTTTTTGTATTGTTAATGATTTTTATGGTGTCCAAATATGAATTAAAAAAATATTGAAGCTCAAAACTTATTCTTACCAGTAATGTTGCAAATGCACTGCTGAAAAAATTAACTCCACATCTTTGGCTTTGCTCTATAATTGTTAATTCATCTAATTTGTAATTCAGGATACTGTTACACCGAGTTGGAAACTGAGGCTTTGAGGCTTTGCATCAGTTTGGAAAAGAAATATATATAAAATAAATTAATGCAGCTCGGTCTACAAAAAACATCAAAAAATTTTAGTGTCTTTACCTACTAGTGTTAGCCTTTTTTTTTTTTTAGCCTTTTTATCTTCTAAGTGTAATTATCACATTTTGCCTGCTCATTGTTAGATAGATTTGAGCCTGTGTCTGGTGGGCAGACCCCAAGTTACCTCTACCAACTTTTTAGACCTGGCCTTACTTCTTCTAGGTGCCTGCTGCTATGAATTCATGTACTAATTTATAATTTGTAAAAGTGACCACAGTGGAGTGGGTGTAGCTCTGGTTGAGCGCCTGCTTTGCATGTCTGAGGTTCCAGGTTCAATTCCTGGTACCTCCTTAAAAAAAAAAAGTGACTGCAACACATTTATTTTACTATATAATCGAACAAGATCAATTTAAAGAACCAGTTAAATTTGTGTTAGATTGAAACATCCTAATATTTTGTAGCATATAGCAAGTTCCTTATTGCAATAATGAATGGGATGTCATTGATTTGAAAAAGAATCAGATACATTTGGTAGAATATGACAAAATGGTTTGAATACAACTAATAAAATAATAGAATTTCAGTGACAGAGTAACCTTAGAGATAATCTAAATCAGTAGTTCATCCCTTTTATTTTGCAGGAATAAAATACAGAGATACAAAGGTTAAGTGTCATTGCTTAAAATTATACATAGACTGAATGTGACAGAGCTGAGAGTTGAAACCCAGGACTTAAGACTCCCAGTTCTATATTCTTTTGACTGTAACACAGATATCTTGTAAGTTACCTTTAGGTGTAAGCCTTAAAGCACCTATTCATTGTGCCTTCAATAAGCAGTGTAGTATAACAAAGAAAAATTAATTTAGTTCATGTGCTTTTTTTAATATTTGACTCTTTTAGGTAGTTAAATGACTTGAAATCTCTGAAATAAGTGTACTTATTCCTTTATTTGGCTAAATATTTCTTGTTGCTATTTATTGTAGCTTAAAACAGAATTTGACAAATTGTTTGAAGATTTGAAAGAAGATGATAAAACTCACGAAATGGAACCAGCTGAGGTATTGGACCAATATTATTCTCAATTTAAAACTATTTGGAATTTTAAAATATGCTTTTAATCTATACATTTTTCTGTGAGATTATTCTTTACCAGGTTTTGCATGTGAAAAAAGAAAGGGATTACTGTGTTTTTATTTATGTCATTCCTTTCATTTATAGGCTATTGAAACACCATTGCTTCCACATCAGAAACAAGCTCTAGCTTGGATGGTTGCACGGGAAAACAGTGAAGAACTTCCACCATTCTGGGAACAGCGAAGTGATTTATATTATAACACAATAACAAATTTTTCTGAGAAGGACCGACCAGAAAATGTCCATGGAGGAATTTTAGCTGATGATATGGGTTTGGTAATTTTTTTTTTTCTTGAGCCAAATAATAATTTTATATATACACACACGTATAAGCATGCTTAATGTATAAGCATGGGAATGATTTTTTTGTTTGTTTGTTTATAAGGATAGTATTGTTAAATCTAAGTAATTTCAAAATTACTTAGTAGAAAGAGATAGGGCTATGTTGATGCCAGTTTGGGAGGGATTTTACTTCCAATACAGAAGGCAGCTTTTCTTATGGCTTTCACTTAAAATAATGCCAAACAAATTTTTTGTTTGCCTGAGGTACAGTTAATATAATTAAATAGCAGCAGTAATGTATATGTTTTTGTCAGTTTTCTTTGTTCTTTCAAAATCACAATAACCTGTCTTTGATGGATTTTCTTAAATAGAACAGTGTTACATGAAATTGTTTGTGTTCTATAACAAATATTCTGATATGTGGAGTATTAAGTGTTTTATATTTATGATTCTTTACATCATAAATACTTCTAGTCTCAGAACCACTTGAGGACTAAGACGTTTTTGTTTTTGTAGGTTGTATCAATATTTATTGCATTAGAAATTAAAATTAAATTATTAGTTAATTTTAAAATGTTACTTAACAGTAATATTTTTTCCATAAAAATAACTATTTTACAAAACTACAGAAATTTTAGTGAGAAAAGTGGCCTTGTTTTATATTTTTGCAAATTTCTTTTATGTCTGCCTTAATAGAAGACAGTTGGATTCTCATGTCTGCTTCATTCAGTTTGTTGTAATACATTATTTTGGTTGATGTATATGAAGAAATTTGGTCTCACAGAGATACGTAGTTGGAAAGGGAGGGTTATTTTAATAAAAGCCTTTTTAGACAGTTATAGATATTCTTTGATACTACACCAGAATTCAACAAGTAATAGTTTATTAAAGGTTAATAGTAATCTGGAACTTAAAATCCTACCAGTAGATTTTTTGTACTCTGTTCTGTTAAAAGCCATCAGTTTATGTGTACTTTGAATGAATATTTTATCCATGCATGATTTTATAACATCAGACATTGATAATTTTGAAAATAATGGTTCACTGAGTTATGCAGATCTGCCAAATGTTGATGCTTTTTCTTACATCAAAAGTTCACATTCCTTAATATTAACACTGGGTTTAATATTTACATTTTGGAAAGCTGCTATGTTTCACAATGTTGCATACAAGTTTTCCAGCCTTCTAATTTTCCTTGAAAGCTAAAATTTTATCCTTGGCAACAAATACTGTCTGTTGTTTTCTTAGAGAGTGATGATTTCACTTTGTTCACTTTCAAGAAAATGTCTGCCAGATAGTTAAGAATAACAACCACAGTTGTCAATCTTTCAAGTAAAAATGGTATTGCATGAAAAAAAGTGGCCATTTGAGCTTGCACTTAAGTCTCATAGGTGATTTTCTTCCAGACAGCCTTCATACTTGGATAAACAATAGAAGTGTTTTTATGTGCGTTTCCTGTTTTGTTACACAGAATATTAAAAAGGTGTATACATAAAGATCAAGATTTAATAAAATTTATGTGTGCTGCTTCAAGGATATTAAATGAAACTGGCATTTTTTTCTTTTACTGTCTTTTTTTAAATTTTACTGTGAGTGTGTGGTGATTGAGAGTACTATGACAACTAGGATAGTTTTTGCCAACTGCTTTGTTTCATACTAAGGCACCAGCAGTTTTATACACCATTGCTTTCTCTGTAGCATTAGTGCAGATGTCAACACAAATAAGGTCTTATTTAGTATTTTTATGAAAATAGTTTTTTTTCTTTTTTCTTTTCTTTTTTAGGAGGTACCAGGGATTGAACCCGGGACCTCGTACATGTGAAGCAGGCACCCAGTCACTGAGCTACACCTACTCAGGTGTAGTTTTGACCTTACACATCTGTGAAAGAGTTCTGGGATCTTCCCAGAGGCCTGTGAACCACACTTTGAGACTGCTGCTTTATACTAATTTAAAATTGCCAGAGATTTATTTTTTTATTGCTAATTGTGAATTCAGCTGTGGAAATAATGGAAAATTGGGAAATATTGTGTCCTTTACATCATATTGAGAAATTATGGCTTTATGTTTTGGTATTATCTTTAAATCAAATTTATTAAAATGATTATCTTCTCATGTGCTTACTAGAATTAACTAATCATTTAAAATTAGTTCTGAATTTCATGGCAGGTAGCTGTAAATAGTTTCATGATAAAATTAATTGTTCAGGGTTAATGTAGAAGTGTAAAACCAGGTTTTCAATAAAATGACATTTCTCAGAGATGCTCATAGCATTTTATAGAATAAATCATTTAATAGTTCTTAGTAATGGAGTGGGAAGGAAAGCATTTCCTAACTTAATCAACAAGATACCCATTTTTCATTAATGCCTATATTATAATCAGTACACTTCTATGTACTTAAATGTCATTTGATATTGATAACTTGATTGTAAAGTTGCTCTTGAAATGATATCTCATAAACTCGGTTTCAGAATCTAATCATTTGCCTTTTTAAAACATTTTAAAGGGCAAAACTCTCACAGCCATTGCGGTAATTCTTACCAACTTCCATGATGGCAAACCTCTTCCTGTTGAAAGAATTAAAAAGAATCAACTGAAGAAGGTAAAGTATTAGTAAGTGCTTTTTCTTTGAAGCCTCTGGTTTGCTGTGACAATTTTCAATTTTGTCATTAAAAAAGAATTCCCAAAATGTCTGATTTTCAAGAAATGTGGTTAATGTGTTGATAAGTGAAAGTTGGTACCACCTTCTTGAGGGCAGTTTGGTGGTGTGTAGCAGGAACCTTAAAAGTGTTTATAATTTTTGACCCAGTAATTCCATTCTAGTAAA
>JAQZBX010090015.1:0-12435 GCA_029593785.1 Cabassous unicinctus
ATTGGAGTTGACATAGGTTATTTACAGAAGACGAAAAAAAGTCATGGAATGCGTAGGCAATGACAGAAAAGAAAGGGAGAAAGTAATAGACATTTATTGATCATTTTTGACCATGTAGCCAGGCAAGTACTAGATGCTTGAAGCGTATTAATATATTGGAGTGTCCCTAACATTCTTCTGAGGTAGATAGTAATATTTCCCACAAATGAGAAAACTGATGCTGAAAGCAAAAACAATATGCCCAAATTTACACAGCCAATAAGAGATGGGATGTGAACTTAGGTCTGTGTGATTCCAACATTGATGCCCCTTCTGTTATGTTGCTTCTAAAGATTTAGATGAAAAACTGCTTTTCTCTCAGTTCTTTCTGGGTGCAGAGAGAAGGGAATGGAAGCGCACAGTCATGCTCATCAGCTATTCAAACAATGATAATAATGGAAAACACATAACACTCAAAATGTATATGGCACTGTTGTGCATACTCTAGATGACCTTCTCTTTAATCCACTTGACAATCCTGAGGTAGATAATACTGTTATCCTTCCCATTTTATAGATGAGCAGACTGAGGCCCAGAGAGCTGATGAAACTTACCCAAACCCACATAGAACTAAATGGCAGATGCTGATTCAAAATCGACTATGTGGGGCAGAGTATATGCTCTTAGCTATTCTGCCTCTAAATCTCTTCCTGTGGAACACAGAAAGAAAATGACCAGCAGAGCCCTGGAGAAAAGGAATCCAGAATGCACGAAGACTTTTCCTAGTCACATTCTCAAAGGGTTTTCACTGTTACAAGGAGAAAGTAAAGGTTTATATCAAAACTTCATCAGGCAGATGACCTTCACAAGACCTTCAACTTGTGGCTGAATTAGATCCTGGGAGAAGGCTGCAAGTCATGCAATTATAATTAAAGTTTCTGTTTCCTACAGCTAAAATGTGATAAATTATGTTTTATTTCTGGAAAACCATTGGATTCAATAAAAATACCAAAATTATAACAAGAACACATGAAAGGAGCACAGACGTAAGATTTGGTAAACATTTTTTATGTGAAAAAGACATTTAGCATAAGTTTGGTTTATGCATGTACGAGTCTTGTTGAAGTTTGTTAAAATATGAATCATTGAAGTTTGGACTGAAGACAAATTATTTTTCCTAGCAGGTTTCCCTGTAGAAAGCATAGGCATATGTCACTGCTCTAGGGCATCATAGAATTGAATTCAAAATTAAAGTGATTTGTATCAAAAACTTTTATTCTTATTCAGTGTGAATGAATAGAAAATGTTTGCACAGCACAAGAGGGGAGAAAGCTGGTTTCCACGGTGTCACCTTTTACACTGATCCCTTGTTCTTCTATTTCAATAAGTCAGTTGACAATGGTCTCTACCTGATTTGTTGGAATTGCTAATCATTAGAGTCATGGACTACCCTCCTGGTTTTGATATTCTGGTGTTCTGATACATACTAGTAAAAATGCAGGCATTTTCATTGATGTAACACCATTATTTTAGAATTTTAAAATCTGAATTTTATTTGCATATTGATTACATACTTAGAGAGTTCTCTGCTGCATTCAAATTTTGTATTGAACAAAGAGGTGCTTGTTTAGAAGGAACTCTAAAACTCCACAATCCTCAAGAAGAGGAAGAAAATAGCAATTGATAAAGCAAAGCTTTCAGTCACAAAAATAATTCTTATGTAGTTCAAAGGCTTTCCAAACAAGTGGTACATAAATATGACAGCTCGGAAATTGGAACAGGTATTTCTGTGTTGGAGCAGCCAGTGGTATAAGAGAAAACCAAAGAAGAAAGAGATGAAGATGAACCTGAAATGCCTTTTTTGAGACAAAAAAATACAGCTTACCCCTCCCACACACACACACACACATACACACGATTCCAGTTCCCGATAGTAGTTCAGAAAGTTCTCCTCAAACAGGAGATACAGTTATTTGAAGAGAAAGGCTCCTCTTTCTCATATTTCCTAATGAGAACTCTCAGAGCCATTTCAGCAGCTAGAAAAATCTGCACAAAAATATGCTCACAACTTCCCAATTATGTTACAAATGCACATTCATTGTCTTTATTTTGTTTTCTTTTCAGATTGGGCTTTAAAAAAAATAAAATTATAGTTTTAAATTTTTTCATAATTAGTTATTATTTCTTCATTCTTATGTAATGTGTTTTTGAATACTTTATGTTTATTAGTTTTATCTGTTAATGTGCATTTGGAATTTATATTTTCAACACATTTACAATTGTTCTAAGCATTTTATAATTTATGTGGTTTTTTGTTGGAAATGTGTTAATATTCAGTTTCTGGTTTTAAAATTATTTTCTGAATCCCGAGCACATTTTAACAAGGTGGTAATATTATGCAAATTAGTCATCAAAATGCTGTAATTGTCAATCAGCAACACTCAAAACCTTTATAAAAATAAGGTTTTGTGTTTATTGAAGATAAAATTGATAAAAGCAAGACTATGTTTGCAAATAAACCTACTGTAGGTTGCCTTTATGTCATTTGGAATTTAACTGTGCTTATATTATTTCTTTTGAGCAATATCTCACATTTTAATATGCTTAAGGATCGTCTGGAGATGTTGATTAACTTCAGGTTCTGATCCAGATGGTCTGGGGTGTGGACTGAGATTTTTCATTTTTTTAACAAACTCCAAAGTGATGTTGATGCTACTGGTCCTGGAACCATACTTTGAGTAGAAAGGCCTTTCTAGAATGCTGTATACTTCACTTCCCCAAATGTGGATTCAGTCTCTCCCAAATGAATGTTAGAGAGCATTATACAGGTAGCATGTATGGGATTGTTTTAATGCAGGGGTTCTTAATCTTTTTCTTTCCACGGACCCCTTTGCCAGTCGGGTGAAAACCACAGACCTACTAAGTCCACACTAGACTGTGTATTATTTAATAAATATATCACACCTGCATCAACACGTTCCCCACAAGAATGTTTTTTTGAATTTCAATTCAAGCTCAAGGACCCCTTGTTAAGATCCCCTGTTTTAATGTCTTTGAGTTGAATGAATGGAGCAAAAGGGGCATGGTAGGGGCAGTGAGATAAATAGGGGGCATGAGCAGAAGGGTTCAGATTTACATGGAAGAAACTGAGAGTTATAGATTCTTACGAAGGCACTGGTCGTTGTGTGTATAGTGAATTGAAGTGGAAGAAGAAGCCATCTGGGAAAGTTTTCAGTAGATCTTTTTTTTCAATGAATGCCACTGAAAACATGGAGGTTGAGCCAGAGCTTTTTCCTGGGGTCCACGCTGCCCTCCACTCCCATGAAGCACAGAAATCCCTCCACAAGCACTGGGCAGGATGATCAGCACAGTGATGAAAGCAGGACATCTGTATTCACTGCCTCCTCTGCCATCTCATCCTCCAGGAAGCTCCACCTGACTGCACCAGGTTAGGCTAGATGACTCTTCTGTGTGCCCCCCGTGGCATCTGTGCCTCTTTTATCCTGGCATTATATGATCTCACTGTATTAAAACCACCTGTTTACTCACCTGTATCCTGCCCCCCCCCCATTACACCCCAAGCTCCCTGAGGGCAAAGCCTGCTCATGACTTGTGCATGACCATGTCTGTTGTATATTTGGTTTCTAGCACAGTGTCCAGTGTTAAGTGGGCACCGGTCACTGACTGTTTCTTCAGTAAACAAATGAGACCTTGAGAAAGTCACTTAATCCCTCTGAACCCTACTATCCAATGTAAAATTGGGGGATGGACTAAAACAGTGTGAGCCCATCTGTGTTTCTATAGCTGCCCACTTGGCTATCCCTTTTGCTTTGACCTCTATGTCAATGCCTGCTCCCCGCCCCATGACTCAATTTACCCACTGTGTCCACACAGGGCTCTCTGATTCAATTCAGGTCTTGTTCCTGAATTAGGGAGCAGACTTTCCCCAAGCAGTGAAAGCAGAGAATCTCCAACCTTTTCTTTCCATCTTCATTAAGCTCTTTCAGGTGGTGAGGCAAAAATGTTCTCTGCTGGAAAGCGGATGTGGCTCAAGTGATTGAGCTCCCACCTACCACATGAGAGGTCCCAGGTTTAATTCCTGGTGTCTCCTAAAGAAGATGAGCAGTGCGGTGAGCTGATGTGATGGGCTGGCGTGGCAAGCTGACACACCAAGATGACACACAAGAGACAAAGGAGGAAAACATAATGAGAGACACAACAAAGCAGTGAGAGGAGGTGGTCCAAGCGATTAGGCACCTCCCTCCCACATGAGAGGTCCCAGGTTTGGTTCCCGGTGCCTCCAAAAAAGAAGAAGGAAAGACGAGCACACAAAACAGACACAGCAAATGTAAACAACAAGGGGGTAGGGAGACATTTTTAAAAAAATGTTCTCTGCCCACCTCAGGGAATGGAGCTTGTTGTAAGGAAGAAGGGGGAGGCAAGGAAGTCAGGAATCTTCCTAGGCAGCAGCACCATCACTCTGGTCCTTGAGCATCACCAATCAGACAAGCCTGCAGGCAACACAGCCATGCGTCAATAACTCAAGATGCATCAATAACTCCAGTGCCCAGCTCACTGGCCATTTTTTTCCAAAGCAGGAGCCCATGGCTCCCTGCAGTTCTCTCTGTGCGTTCAAACAGTGGCAATGGCAGGAGGTTAACATGGCATGAGGGACAGTCCCTGTATGCAGAACCATCAGGCAGTCAGGGTCACATTCACTAAAATTAAGCAGTAAATGTTGTAATGAGATGTGGAGCATAGAGCCCCACCCAGAGCCTTTCAGATCACCAGGTTCATCCATCTTCAATTTGCTGAACTTCCCCATATCCACCCCTTTGTCCTAACAACCAGGAGTTAAAACGGTGGGTTTTTTCAGTATTCCAAGTGTCTTCACCCTAGGCAGACTCACCCTGTTTGTGTTCCTGCTTCATGTGAGAGAGCTACTGCCTCATTCAGAAGGATTTACAGACATAAGCTCTGCAGTCCCTAAGTGCTCTAAAAATATTCTGTAAATGAATTTTAAAATATTATGCTTGCATTTTGATAAAACTGAGTATGTTGTGGATGATTTAACTGCTGAGGATTGCCACAGCATTTACGTATCTGTGTTTGCATTTTGGTTTATGATCACAATGGTGCCTTGATCTATGAATTTGATTACTACGGGCTAAGGGCTAAAGAATACAGACCAACATGCAAATACTAAACAATTCTTCTTGCCATGTGTGATGGCTTGGAGCTATGTACCCCAGGAAATCATGTTCTTAAACTTAACCCATTACTGTAGATGTCAACCCATTTAAATAGGACATTTTAATGAGGTTACTTCAGTTAAGGTGTAGACCAACCCAATCAGGATAGGTCTTGATCCTATTACTGGAGTCCTATATAAGCAGAATGAAATTCAGACAGAGAGAAAGCCACAGAGGGAGCAGCCAGAAGCTGAAAGTCAACGGGACCCAAAAGAGAAGGGAGAGGCCAGGTGAGGCCACCTCGTGCACTGCCATGTGACAGAGGAGCCCAGGACCAGAACTGCTAGCAGCCAGCCCCAGAACAACACACTCTTTGCCGTGATTATATTAGTCTGCCAAAGGGCTGTCGATGCAATCAGAAAATCTGTTGGCTTTATAAATGGTATTTATTTGAGGTAAAAGCTTACAGTACAAGGCCATAAAAAGTCCAACTCAAGGTTGTTTTCTCACCAAAATCAGTTGCCAAGTGTTGAAGCAAGATGGTCGCCAATCCCTGGCTGGTCTCTGCTTCCCCCTCTGGGTTTCCTCGTCCTCTTGAGGCTCCACTGCTCTGCTTCTTCCTGAGTTCAGTTGCAGGCTGGCACAGGGCTTCCTCTATCAGTTTCGGCTGTTCTTCCCAATCTCAGCTGTATGCTGTCAGGCAAAATGACTTCTCTCTCCCCGGGGCTTCAGCTGTTCAGCCTTCTTCCTTGTTCTTTCTGTCACATGGCCGGATCACAAATGACAGAGCTCTCTCTTCCCCTGTGTCTGTCCACTTATATCAGACCCACCAAGAGGGTGGCAACTCAACCTGAGTCATGCCTTACTTACGTGGTTGAATCAAAAAGCCCTCAAAGTTATCTTAACAGGTAACCTAATCAAAGACACCTCAGCTGAATTTAATGCAATCAAAGGGTATCACACCCAGAGGAATAGATTAGTTTACAAACGTAACCTTTCTCTTTTGGGGATTTATAAATAATCTCAAACTGCCACAGTGATGATACCTTAATTTTGGACTTCTAGCCACAAAACTGTGAGCCAGTAAATTCCCATTTGCTTAAGCTAGCCCATTACATGATATTTTCTTTGGCAGCTAGGAAACTAAAATCGTTTTTGGAAGTAGGGTGCTACTATTACAAATACCTAAAAATGTGGAAAGAGCTTGGAAAATTGGTAGAATTTGGAAGAATTGTGAAGGCTCAAAAATGAGTAAGAGCTGTAGAGAAAATATAATTCTTCATGAGCAGAAATATGGCTGTTAAAGATACTTCTGGTGAAGTCTTTAATGGAAAGGATGAAGGTGGAACTGGCAACTGGAGGAAAGGAGGTCCTTGTTTGAAAGTGGCAGGGAACTTGCCAAAATTGAGTTCCAATGTCGGATGGAAGGCAGAAATTAAAAGTGATGAACTTGGATATTTAGCTGAGGAGATTTCCAATCTAAGTGTGGAAGGTGCAGCCTGATTCCTCCTTGCAGCTTGTAGTGAAATAAGAGAGGAAAAGGGCAAGCTGAGAAATGAACTCTAAAGCACAAATACACCAGAAATTGAGGGTTTGGAAAATCCTGAGCCTGTCCAGATACTGTGCTCTTGAGACCAGAACCAAAAGCTGCCTATCAGGGATCTTCCTGAGCTTCGGGAAAGTGAGTCCCCAGAGACTAGTGCACCATGTGAGGGTTTAACTGAACATGGATCCAGTCAGCCATTTCAGTGGAGGTCAGGATTGGAAGCACAGTTATCCAGGAAGGATATGTGGAAGGTTCTATTGTCTGATGGTTTGGACCCTTGACCTGCACACAAAACTGACAAGTTTCATTGAGAAGTTTGTATGAGTGGAACCAGTGCCAGCCTGGACTGAAAGGGATAAAGAAGGGATGGACTGAGGGAAGACTGACTTCAAGGACAGAACCAAAGAAGCTGAGGTCTGGACCAAAGAGATCTCCTCGGGTCAAGAGAGCAGGCCCTCCCATGTGTGTGGAGAAGGCAGTTTCACCCTTGCCTTTGTGGGGGGGTGGGTTGGCCATATGCCCTGGCTTTTGGAGGGGGTGAGTCTTGTGCCCCATTGTTCAGGGAGAGTGCTGTCACGCCAATGCTCAGAGAGGATGGAGCCTGTGCTCTGGCATTCCTGGAGAGACTGGCCACCATCCCGATGCTTGGAGAGGGCAGAGCCTTTACCGCTGTGTTCGGGAAGAGCATGGCCACTGTGCAACTGTTTAGAAGTTGTATCACTCCATCAGGCCCAGAAGACAAAACATCAATCCATAGATGACTCTATGACTCACAAACCTTGAAATCTATTGGAGTTTGCCCTGCTGGGTTTGGGGATTGTTTGGGATCCATGGCCCCTATTTTCCTTCCAATTTCTCCATTCTAGAATGGGAATGTTTACCCTATGCCTGTCTTTCCATTGTATATTAGAGGCAGATAACTTGTTCTCTAGGTTTCATAGGTCCACGGACAGGGGAGAATTGTGCCCCAGGACAGACCATACTCATAACTGATTTTGATCAGACTTTTTACTCAGCATTGTTACTGAAATGACCTAAGGCTTTGGGGCTATTGTAATGGAATGAATGTATTTTGCATGAGGAAAGAACATGTATTTTGGTGGTCCAGAGGGCAGACTGTGGTGGTTTGGAGCTATATACCCCAGAGAAACATGTTCTTAAACTTATTCCATTTTTATGGGTGTGAACTCTTGTAAATAGGACATTTTGATGGGGTTACTTCAGTTAAGATGTACTGGCAACTGGAGGAAAGGTGATCCTTGTTTTAAAGATTCAGCCTAGCTGAATCTTGATGGATCTTAATACTTTACTAAAGACTCTATAGGGAAGGTCATGGGACTAAAGAAAGCCAGGAGGAGCAGCCAGAAGCTGAAAGTCAATGGAACCTGGAAGAGAAAGGAGAAGCCATGAGAGGCCACCATGTGCATTACCCTGTGACAGAAAAGCTAAGGACAGAGGACTGCAGGTAGGCACCCCAGAATGCCACAGACTTCTGGGAGAAAGCTTTGCCTTGATGCTGCCTTGATTTTGGACTTCTAGCCTCAAAACTGTGAGCTTGTAAATTCCCATTGTTTAAGCCAATCCATTGCATGGTATTTTCTTTGGCAGAAAGGAAACTAAAACACCAAGTTAAGGTCAGAGAACCTCATGATCTATACAGGTCTTTGTTTTATAGGTCACTTAGCCTCTCCACTTGATTCCCTTTTTTCTTTCTCACTCTGTGGTGGAATAGACACTGTTGTGTACTCTCTCTCTCTCTCTCTCTCTCTCTCTCTCTCTCTCTTTCTCTCTCTCCTTCTCTCTCTTTCAATGAAGAAGTATTTTGCCACAGATGCTGTTAACAAACCATCTTGCAGCAGGATGAGAGCCAGCCTGAAACAAAACAGGGAAGAGCTGAGAGAAGCCCAGAGGAATGGCACTGAAGTCCAGATTGTTCTATTCCTGGAGTCTGCTCTACCCATAGATTTCCAGAAAATGTGAGGTAACAAACTTTCTTGGTCAGGTCCATTTGAGTCAAGTTTCTCTTATTGTAAGCAAGGCATGCTAACAAACGTATCTGGTTTCTGTACAACCAAGGAGGTTCCAGGATGGAGTATTCTATCCTTCTGTGGTATTAGAAGGGGTGTGAAGGAGTCAAACATTTATAATAATATTTGATTTTCCTATTACCTATAACAATATATTTTCTTTAGTTCCCATAAAAAATATTTACTAAGAAACCATACTTTAGCTCCTTTTTGTTTTGTTTTGCTTTATTTTAACATTTGAGGACAGATTCCCTTTTAAAAATTGGGTAAAGGAAGTAAATGTGTTTGCTGTCCTATAAAATGAGTAGACATCAGTCATTCTATGCTAACCCACTTTAAAATCAAAGCCAGTGTCTCACTAAACTGGTGTTGATGAAATAGAATAGTAGAGTCTCCTTAATGAGAAAACACAAAGTTCTGTGTTTACATGGTGAGAAGGTGTCATGGAAATATATTGATCCATGGTAAAGGTAAAAGCAAAGTAGAATGGCTGAAGCATTATTTTGGGACCAGAGATGTTAAGCTTTGGTGAGCAGTGCCTTTGAAGGCCAAATACCTTTGCTGTCACTGCATAGCAACTAGAGCTCACAGCAGGACTGAAGGTCATCCCTCTGATAAAGCAAAGTAATGGAGGGAAGGGAATTTGGTGCCATTGATTCTCAGAAGTGGCTGGAAGAGACTGGCAGAAACACGAGGAATGGGAGTCAAATGGTGAGCTATTGAAGCTCCAAACCAAAAAACAATATCTATTTCCCTGGTGGCACTCAGCTGATGTGCTGGCATAGGACCTGCCCCGTGTCAAGTCCTGTTAAAGGATACAACCATTCTGAAAAAGGAAAGGGCAGAGGAAGGGGGAAAGAAAGTGGGGGGAAATTGTGAAAGTTGGATGTGAGGAGTGGGGACTGGAGGGGAATCAGGAATGAAAAGAGAGAAGGTCAATGGAGAAAAGAGGAGAAAGTAGAACTCCTTGTATTGACCCTGGGATGTTGAGAAGTGAATGAGGTGTATATAATCTGCTTTGAGCTTTCTGCTCAGGAAAACAAACACGCTGTAAACACAACATTCTGTTTATTGTTTCTCACAGAGGCATACCAAAAGGGTACTTAATAATTTCAATAGTCAAACAATGATCTATTATCAAAATTAAACTGGATTTAAACTATTAAATAATTGCATTCAACCATATATATATATATATGGTTTAAATATAGCAAAGCTATTTAAACCAATGGATACAAATGAATGGGATTTTTATAATAATTATTAGACTTTTGTTCTGAGTGGTGGTGGGATACTGAACACAGAAAAGACAATAACTGCTTGAATTCTAGGGCATACACCAATGTTACAAAATAAAATACTATTTTTTTAATTTCTTGAATGCCAGCAATGTGGTCAGCCCTGGACACAGATTTAGACACCATTCATGGCTAACTGCCTTAGAGACTAAATAGGCAGAAAAGAGCCCTTTCCAGTATAGAAATGCAGGTGCCAACAAGCAGAAGACCAAAAGGTATTTATTGTATTCGATGGTGTTATTTACACAAATCCCACTTGGTTTATATCTGCTAAAAAGACTTTCAAAGTCCTCTGTCTTCAGGTAAACAACCCTCATCTAACAGTCTGGACTATGCCACCCAACTGAGCTAAAAGAGAATAAAACATTTTTGTAACGTTGGTAAATTTGTAGGATGTCACTAAAACTAATGACCTAACAATGTTTAAGTATCACCTGGAGACAATCACAACTCCTGCTCAATGTCAAGGCTAAGAGACATAGCGATTCCTGTAGCATTTGCTTTCTGAGTAATTCTCCTTCCTATTTCCAGCAGTTTTGGAAGAGAAGACTCTGATAAAGAGACATTCCTGGCAAGGTCAGAGTCATTTCCAATTATTCAGTAGCATCTGTGTTTGTTTTCTGTGCCTGGCATGTTCTGATATCTTTCTCTCTATATAAATTTTGTCAAAAGCAGGTTAGGCACAATACCTGGTTTGGCAGGCTCAGAGTTCTCAAATTAAGAAATAAAGGTCAAAGGCCAAGGAAGTGATGGAGAGTTGGGCTGAGACTTTTAGTTCAATAAATACTGAGTACCGATCGTGTGCCATGCACCATGCTAAATGCTGGGTCGATGGGAAGAATCAAGCAGGTTCCCACCCTCACAACCTTGTGAGGAGGTCAACATACCAGCCTTAGTTGTGAGTGAGAAAAAAATGGCAAGTAAGATACAGGTATTTAACATGTGTGAGCCCCTGTTCATCTCAGCTCATCTGTACAGCAATAACATGAAGCATATGTTATTATTCCCATGATGCCAAAGATAAAACTGGAGGCTCAGGGAATAAAGGCCATTGTGCAAAGATACCCTGCTGGTGACTAGTGGGACCCTGATCATACACCTGCTGGATTTGAAAAGATTACTCCTGAAATGAGGAAGGGGAAGCAAGTTAGGATTCCAGAAAGGACCCTCTGTCTTAATTCATCTCTCACCACCTTGATCTATTCTTCTGACATTTCCCAGTCCCACTGAATCCTGGAAAAGGAGGGAAGGCATGATAGAAACCCTGGATATGTTTAGGGATCCAACAGGCTTGGGGAGGGCCCAGTGAGATGACAAGATCCCCAGATGAACAGGAGCAAAATCAATGTCTGAATATTGGATAAGGTGAGATGGCATCTTCCAAACTTGTTGACCATGACCCAGAGTAAGAAACATGCTATATAACAAAGCAGTACTTGAATCTGTATATACAACTGAAACCAAAGATGCATGAAAGAATGGTTACCTTAACTATGTGTGATGCACTCTATTTTCCATTCAATTGTATTCTACACTTTTTAAAAAATTTTAATGTTGGTGGCAAAATACTGGATTGGTTTTAAGACGCACTCATGGATTGCAACCAGAAAGTCGGAAAAATATTGGCCTAGGAGCCTGTCTGAGAGAGCCTCACAGATTTTTTTGTGTGACACTGCAGGGCAGGAGCAGCAAAGTGGAGCAGGAGAATATATCCCTAGAGCCTGAGAGTGGCTTGGATATAGTTCCAAAAGTTAATAGACTTAAAGAGGTCTTATGTTCAGGAACAAGGAAACACAAGTAACCACTGTGGACTGTAACCTCGACACAAACAAGGAAACCTGAGTAGACACAGGCATAGGCAGATAATGACATCAGGAGAGCATGACTAAATGTTCCCCCGACAGCATAACAGGGTATAATTCCCCCAATTCAGCCACAATCCCATAGCCAGAGGAATGGTATTGCTGAAATGACCAATTCATGCCTGCCACCCAGTAGAATGGGAACTTGAAATAGTTATTTACTTATCTAATTCCTGCATAACAAACAATCCCAAACTAGCAGCTTAAATCAACACCACACACATTTCTGGGGGTTGGCTGGTCTCAGCTGAGTGGTTTTTATTTAGGTCTCTCATGTCTTTGTAGTCAGAAGGTGGCTGGGGCTGGAGCCATCTGAGGGCTTGCCCACTCAAATGGCCGGTGCCTGGACAGGGATTCTTCAACAGCTAGGGCTCCTCGGGCATCTCTACCTCCGTGTGGGTTCTCCACCTGGTCCCTCCAGTACTCTCTTTACAGTATTGGGGGTGAGAGAACCAGGTGGACACTGTTGTGTTTTTAGGACTTGAGCTTGGAAGTCACATAGCATGACTTCTTTTTTTTTTTTTTAGGAGG
>JAQZBX010090016.1:0-12562 GCA_029593785.1 Cabassous unicinctus
TTTTATTATACTTAACCAACTGTTTGATAAGAGATCTGAACATTTCTGGAAAATAACTGGTATGCATCATTTATGATATTCTCAAATATTCTCTTAAGGTCATGTTTTAATCAGACTAGCTGACATTTTGTTATAATATTTAAAGAAAATGAAAGACTATCCTCAACTTTAAAACGTTTTTTTCAGGTGGCACTTATAGTATGCCAAATAATCAGTAATAAATTATCTCTGAGATAAAAACAAGAGTGATAGAGTATTTTACAGGTCATTTTGTCCCTTGGGTCAGAGCTTACTCTTAAGCATTATGCAGAAAATATTACTGGTTATTGTATCCACTGAAAGGGTTTGTTTATCATTGGGCATCTTCCCCTTTACTCAGAGTGTTCCTTGAGATACGAGGAAAGACATTTAAGGTCTCTTTACATTTATTAAGGAGTAGTATTATAAACTATCTATTGAATATGTAGACATAGAGTTAAAAGGTTTTATTGAGAATTTTTCTGTTTTTGAACAAATATTGAATCTTGTCCAAAGATTTTGAGGATAAGCCAATTTATATATTACTGGACATAGCACAGACCACCCAGACGTAAAGCCTACTGTTTATAGTTAAAGATCTTAAAAATACATATGCTCTTGATGAACAAGAGCTATCTTTGTTCCAACTAGAAAGTTTTGTATCTGCAAAGGGTAATAATTGCAGTTTTTTTTTCCTTCCTGGCCAATAAAATTCTGTCAAAAAATATATTTCATTCCACAGGGAGAAATATTTTTTTGGACCTTGATGACGTTGTAAAGGTCCGTTTCTCAAAGGGATAATTTTAAATATTGTTGGAAAAGGCTGGAGTTATATTTGTTTTCAGAACCAGTTTCCCGTTAAAAATGCATTTATTTTACAATTTATAGCAGAATGTAGCTGAATTTTTCCTATTGCAAAATTTATAGTTTCATTTGAAGCATCATTCTATTCCACCCGACCATTACATTTTAGAATTCTTCAAGAATTTGTTCTTGTCTCTTTCTGTATTCTCATTGTGAACAATTTGTTCCATAGCTTTATGAGCAATAATAGGAGAGAAGAAAGAGAAGATAGTGCAAAACAGACACTATGAGATAAGAAGAATCATCTCACTTTCCTGTTGGAAGCTCATTTCTGCTTGTTTCTATGTTTCTCTGTAAAGTAGAAAGCAGCATCTTTGCTGATACTAAGGATAGAGAGTCAAAGGCCTGAACAGAATTCAGGTTTGAAATATTGTATTGTAGAACAAGTGAGGGAACAGATCAGAATAAAATGATAGTATTGCTGGGCTGTGTTCAGGCCCATTTGAGCATGGCGATCATATATTGCTGTCTAGTTTTTCCTAGCAGTACAGAATTGCTTCATTATAGGTACAGAGAAAATGGTTAGTTTCGTCCAGGGTTGGAGTTTTACCAAATGGATGTGATGTGAGGACTGGATGAGGAAGGATTTTAGGGTAATAGAATGTTTTCTAAGGACCATGGAATTTAAGCTGGATAGGGAAGATATTAAAGAAAGAAAACATTGATAGATGGGAAGAAATATGCCGCTAATGAATTGGAAGCCTCTTAAGAGACCAAAGGATCGTCATAGTGGGAGGAATTCAGCAAGCAAATTAGAAGTAAAGGCATGTGATCAGAATGTGAGCTGCGTGAAAAAAATGATTCAAGGACAGTTTAGATGATAAGATTCTGATGGTAACTGTGGAAGTAAGTAGCTGAAGTAAAGTGGAGTTACTGGGAATGAGAAGGCCAGAGTGCCGCATGGATCACGCACGTGGATATTGAAGTCACCCAAAATGATGAAGAGTTTGGGTTTGAGAAAGACTGTGAGCCAGATTCCAAAACCTTTGATGAAATAACAGTGAAATTAGTAGATATAATAATGAGGAGGAAAAGAGGGTGGATGGCTGAATGTCATGAGCCTCAAATGATCAGGGTCTTTACTAGAAAATTGGAGAGAATGCTATGAAACTGGTGATAGGGAGCAAGGAGGAATGTGGGATAAAAGTAAACCAACAGCCTTCATTTCAGATGTTGCATAGCATATGTACCCTTAGATCACAGCTAGTTTTCCGCAGCAGCTAAGAGCAAAGAAAACTTTCCCAGATGGGATTGAGAATATATTGCAAAGGAAAACAGGTAATATGTACACAGTAAATGCTAGATATTTATTTATTTATTTATTTATTTATTTAGCAATAAGAAAAAGTTGATTGAAACACTTATATTATACCCTACCCCTTTCGATTTTCGTGTATATTGGTATTTGAAAAGGAATATACATGTTGCATATGAATTTTGATAATCTCAGCATCAGTGGGATGGGATGAGTTCAAGAATATTAGGATGGGTAAGAGACACAGTCAGAACTATGAGGGAAATCAGTGAACATTTTGCCAGTCAAATGAAACATTTACTGTCTAATAACTATAGAATTTTATATGTAAGTGTTATTTATTTAGGTACATGTTAGGATTACATTTCCCTAAATGTCTGATACTGCTTAAAGAAAATGCTTCCAAGTTTTATATTCTTTGAGTTGATGTTCTAATGAGCACATTTATAAATTACCAAGGTAGCATAAAAGTTACTTTCTCTTTAAAATAATGGTTTGTGTAATCTATGAAGTAGTAAAACTAAAAATAAAATTGCTTTCTTACTGAATGATGTCATTACATTTTCTCAGTAATGTTTTCCAAAATTTCCTAGTGGAAGTCAGCTTTCTTTAAGCAAAGCCCCACACAACACTGCTCACGTCTCCTTATTCATAACTTAGGCACATGACCATACTAACTGGAAATTGTAATCTTTTATTCTGGATAGCAGCATACTTAACTAAAAATCGGGCTTTTCTTACTAATATAGAAAGAGAGCATGGCTATTGGGTTAAGTATTAGCAATCTGTGAATAGTACCCACATCTTTTCAGACTGGTCTTTTACACTGATTTATGTCAGCACATTTTGAACTTAAAATACCTGACACAAGTGAAGATAAGGAATGAGAAATTGTAGAAAGAAGCTTCTTAGCAATTATGGCATACATATGACGTATAATGAGGGTAATACAAAAAATAAATTGGAGAGGAAATGAGTCATATTTACTGTAGTTTTCAATTAGAGTAAAACCCTGCCATAAAGATAAGCCACATAAAATGTGTGTTATATTATTAACAGTTTATTGAAAAACACTATTTTTCAGTTGGACTTCCAGTTTCTGGGGATGGGGGTAGGGTGGGAAAAGAGAATATTCTCATCTGTTTAATTTATTTTACTATGTAGGAAAGATTGATTACTGAATTGAGAAGGTTTTATATGATCAGGAGGAAATTACTTCTTAATTCTATCTCTTGCAGAAGATAAACACTCTTAAAAAACACAGAACATTTTTTGATGTTTAATGTTTAATCTGTATCTGATTTCACATTGTTGTGGAGCCTTTATTGTATAGAAAAGATTTCAAAAAGTATTTTGGAGAAAATTTTCATTAGAAAGATGTATTTCCCTAAAGATAATAATAAGCAGCAAATAGTTATGTATGATTATTTCTTATTTTATTCACAGCCTGGATTTCATGATTGTTTTTGGTGATATATAAAAACTTTAAATGCAAGTAGAGAATTTTATGCATGGTATACAATATTTCAAATACTAATACACGAAATTAAATATCATGATCATTGTTCTTTTTTTTCCTATAGAACAATGTGCTTTGTAGTACAGGATAGCTAAGTAAAGTTTTATTTATTTTCAGGAGTGATTAAGTACCACTGTTTTGTGAAAATGGTTTGAATATGAATAGTCACATGACATGTTCATTATATACTTGTCTATTTAATACTCACCTTTTGGGTGACTTAAGTTTCCATAAATGATGTAAAGATTTGAACTAGAATGACATAACTGTCTATATATCTGTTTCAAGAATGTCCTAGTAACAACATCTTAAGGGTCAAGGATGTTGAATAGATTCTGAGGATCCTGGATTTAACAGAGAATTCAGTTCTTTCTCCTCTTTGCTATTCTATTTTTTTCTCTTGCTGCATAATTAGTAAACCCAGTTTACCAGCATTGTTAATGTTCTTTATTTTGTTTGTTTTGTTTCTTGTGGAAACCTGATTAGCGCTTTTGCAAGTAGATTTCAGTCAGAAGTGATTCATTTTGTGTACCTAAACTGGATTCCAGCTGTTTGAGGTTTTTCTCTTAGAAGTCTGGGCTTCAGAAGCATCTAGATTGACAAGACAATTCTGGTTAAGCTTCTTATCCATCCTTGTTTTTCTTAAGTAGTTTAAATTCGTTTCTCTAAGTTTCTAATAATTTGACATAGATTTTCATGTTAAAAATCACTAAACTTTTACTTAAATTTGTTATAATGAGAATTATAGATTCCAAATTTGCTTTTAAAAATACCTAGTTTTAAGGAAACATTTTATGTGTTTAAAAAATTACTTCCTCATTTTCAAATTTCAGCTATCCAAGCCAATAAAGATTCTATAGGCTTTCTTTATGAAAAGTTCTGCAATATTTAACAAAAGAATGGGTCCTTTTCCAATTCATAAACTACAACCTCTATTAATGTGAAGAGACAGAATCCTATCCTATTCGTACTTATCATATGATTTGTCATATTCTAAACCTTTACATGAATCCTTGCTTTTTAATTTTTTTCACCAAAATGTAAGCAGTTTCACCTAAAGTTTTAAACCTACAAGACTTGTCAGATTTTTTCTGTTTATTGTTAAAATAGTTTTATCATCCTCTTCATAATATCATAAAGTAAAAAAATTTTTTTTCTGAAAAAACATTTTCTAGAATGGTTGCAGCCATCATTATTCTTAGGTGACACATTCCTATTGATTCTCCCACACATTTTTTTAAGGAAAGTTTCAGTTTTTCTCACATTCAAATCAAATATACCTGAAGGAGCATCTATTAAAATCCCCATTCTATTTCTCTTTTGTGATCTTTTAGTTATGAAATACTTTTCATGAAACTTGCTAAATCAAGTTACCTGGCAGTTTACATATGGAATATCTATTTGTGATGATTCCTTCTTGATTATAATCTTTAGAAGGAAAGTCTCCTTGAAAATTTACATTACTGCCAAAAAAATAATAATAATTCTGTAATCACTGTCTTTATTCAGATTCAGGAGTTTTTCAATTTGGCCAGTAACCAGAGTTACAATACGGTCAAATTAACTTTGGATTTCTATAAGATTTTCATGATTCTAATATCAAAGAAGAGAAGAAAGTTGTATCACACATCCTATTACCACCCTATTAATTGTAATATTTCGAAAAATCACTTAATATCTTCAGGCTGCAGTAGCTTTTGTGATCACCTAGCTCTGCATTGTTCAATTTGGTAGCCACTAACTACGTATCGCTACTGAGCACTTGAAATGTGGCTAGTCAATATTTAAATGTACTATAAATATAAAACGCACACCAGATTTTGAGGTCTTAGTATTTTAACAAAGAATGTAAATATCTCTTAGTATTAAAAAAAGAATGTAAATATCTCAATTATTTTATATTGATTTTTTATTTACATGAGAATGTTTTGGATACCTTTTGTTAAAAGTGATTTTCCCTTTCTTTTTACTTTTTAAAGTATGGCTATTAGAAAAATTTTAATTACTTATAACTTATGTAGCAGTTTGGCAGTTTGATGAAGTTATGAATTCCAAAAATAGATATTAGATTATGCTTGTAAACTGGTCTGTTAATCTGGGCATGGTTAAGTTATGATTAGGGCATTTACTGGGCCATGTCAGTAGGGCGTTGAGCCCCACCCCTTGGTGTGTGGGGTCTTGAAGATAAAAGATATGGCAAAGGACAGTGTTGGAGCAGTTTTGAGATGGAGTTGTGATATGGAGTCTTGAGCTGGAGCCCCGAGAAGTAGTGTACAGAGGAGCTTGGTTGTGAAGAAAGAGATAAGGCCCTGGGAAGAGAAGAAAGCCATTTGCCTGATAGTCTACAGCTGGCCTTGTGGCACAAAGCAAGCCTGATCCCAGAGAGAGGCAAGCCCCGGGAAGAGAGGAACCCAAGAAGCCTGAACCCTGGCAAATGTTGGCAGCTGTCTTGCTCCAACACATGGCAATGGGCTTTGGTGAGGGAAGAAAATTATGCTTTATGGCCTGGTAACTGTGGACTTCTACCCAAATAAATACTCTTTATAAAGACCAACAGATTTCTGGTATTTTGCATCAGCACCCCTTTGGCTGACTAATACAACTTGCATTATATTTCTAGTGGACAGAGCTGCTATAGATGAGAAGAGGCTAGATAGAGATGATCTCTACGGACCCTTCCAGCCCCAGTGTTCTGATGATTTTGATCGATGTTCTAATTTATTCCGGAAGCCATCATTTTATTCTATATTTTTAAAAAAATAAATTTTATTGAAATGTATACATAAATCATACATGCCATCCAAAGTGTACAATCAATGGTGTTTGGTATAATCACAGAGTTTTTCATTCATCACTTCAATTAATGTGACAGCATTTTCATTACTCCAAAAAACAATAGTAAAAAAAAACCAACAACAAAACTCTACCCCTTAGTAGTCACCTCTGAATCTCTCTATCCTTCCCCTGCCGTACATAACTGCTAATCTATTTGTCTAATTTATTTGTATTTGTATTTTATATAGATGGAGTCAAACAATATGTCGTACTTTTTGTCTAGTTTCTTTCACTTAGCATATTTCCATTTTTTTTACTATTGATAGAACGTTATTAATATATTACTATAGACTACTTTTCATAGTTTTCTTCAGTTGTATTTTTGCCCAAATATCACCCTGATATTGACATCTTGTAACATTAATGTACATTTGTTCTGTTTCAGAGCAAAACATTCTTATATTTGCTCTATTAACCATACTCATTTTTTTGCATGAGGGTTCGCTGTGCTATACAGTCCCACGTTTCACCTTTTAGCTTTCCTTCTACTGATATACAGGACCTTAGACTTTCCCTTTCAACTACTGGCATAACCACATATTAGTGCCACTAACTACAAACACTGTGATGTGCATTCACCATTTCTATTAATTTCCAAAAAATTTATGAACAACCTTTTTTACCATTTCTGTCCAGATTAAACCTCTGCTTTCTATTCACTAACCTCATTCTAGTGACCTGTACTCTAGTTATTAAACTCCATGAGTTTACTCATTATATTTAGTTCAAATAGCAACATCATAAAATATTTGTCTTTTTGTGTCTGGCTTGATTCACTCAACATAATGTCCTCCAGGTTCATACATGTTGTCGATTGCATCAAAACGTCATTTCTTCTTACAATTGAATAATATTCCATTGTATTTATATACTACAATTTGTTACTCCATTCATCAGCTCATGGACACCTGGGCTGTCTCCATCTTTTGGCAATTGTGAAAAAAGCCACTATGAACATCAGTGTTCAGATGTCTGTTCGTGTCACTACTCTCAGTTCTTCTGGGTATGTACCTGGTAGTGGTATTGCCAGGTCTCATGGAAGATCTCTAATTAACTTCCTGAGGAACTGCCTAACAGTATTCCACAGTGACTGTACCATTCTACATTCCCAACAACATGAATAAGCATTCCTATCTCTCTACATCCTCTCTGACATTGTAGTTCTCTTTCTTTTTAATAGTGGCCGTTCTAATAGGTGTGAAATGAGATCTCATTGTAGCTTTGATTTGCATTTCCCTAATAGCTAGTGATGATGAACATTTTTTCATGTGTTTTTTCCCCCACTTTGTATTTCTTATTTGGAAAAATGTATATTCAAGTCTTTTGTCTGTTTTTTAATTATCGTTTGTTTTTTTATTGTTGACATGTAGGATCTTTGTATATATCATGGATATTAAAGCCTTATTGGATATGTGATTTCCATATATTTTCTTCAGTTGAGTCGGCTGCCTTTTCACCCTCTTGAAAAAGTCCTTTGAGGTGCAAAAATGTTTAATTGTGAGGAGGTCCCATTTTTTCAATCATTGCTTGTATTTTGGGTGCAAGGTTTAAGAGACTCCCATCTACCACAAGATCTTAAAAAGGTTTTCCTACATTATCTTCTGGGAGTTTTATGGTCCTGGCTTTTATATTTAGGTCTTCGATCCATTTCTTGTCTAGAGAGTGAGATAGGGGTCTTCTTTCATTCTTTTGATTATGGATATCCAGTTTTCCAAGCAACATTTTTGAAGATGCTTATTTTTTCTCAATAAAGTGGACTTTGTACGCTTGTCAAAATCAGTTGATCGTAGATGTGGCAGTCTATTTCTGAATTCTTAGTTCTATTCCATTGATCAGTGGGTCTATCTTTATGCCAGTACCATGCTGTTTTGACTACTGTAGCTTTGTAATACATTTCAGGGTCAGGGAGTGTGAGTCTTCCTATTTTGTTCTTCTCTTTTAGGATGTTTTAGTTATTCCAGTCCCTTTTCCATTCCAAATAAATTTGGTAATTGATTTTTCTATTTCTGTAAAGTAGATTGTTGGAATTTTAATTGGGATTGCATTGAATCTATAAATCAGCTTGGGTAGTATTAACAGCTTCACAATATTTAGTATTCCCATCCATGAATGCAGAATGTCTTTCCATTTGTTTAAGTCTTTGATTTCTTTTAGCAGTATTTTGTAGTTTTCTGAATACAGATCCTTTTATATTCAGGTTAAATTAATTCCTAGATATTTGAGTCTTTTGTTGCTATTGTATATGGAAATTTTTTTCTTGATTTCCTCCTCAGACTATTCAATAGTAGTGTATAGAAAGACTACTGATTTTTGCTTGTTTGTCTTGTGTCCTGCCACTGTGCTGAATTTATTTATTAGCTCGAGTAGCATTGTTGTAGATATTTCAGAATTTTCTAAATATAGGATCATGTCATCTGTGCATAGAGTTTTACTACTACTTTTCCAATTTAGATGCCTTTTATTTCTTTTTCTTGCCTACTTGCTTTAGCTAGCACTTCTAGCACAACATTGAATAAAAGTGGTGACAGTAGGCATCATTTTCTTGTTACCGATCTTAGAGGGAAAGTTTTCAGCCTTTCCCCATTGAGCACGATGTTGGCTGTGGGTTTTCCATATATGCCCTTAATTATGCTGAGGCACTTTCCTCCTATTCTTAGCTTTCAAAGTGTTTTTTATCAAGAAAATGCTGAATTTTATCAAATGCCTTTTCTGTGTTGTTAGAGATGGTCATGTGATTTTTTTTCCTTCAATTTTTTTAATGTGGTATGTTACATTAATTGATTTCTCATGTTGAACCACTCTTGCATACCAGGAATAAAACCCAATTGATTGTTGTGTATAATTCTTTCAATATGCTGTTGGATTCCATTTGCAAGTATTTTGTTGAGAATTTTTACATCTGTATTCATTAGAGATTGGTCTGTAATTTTCTTGTAGTATCTTTATGTGGCTTTGGAATTATGGCGATATTGGTTTCATAAAATGTATTGGGTGATTTTCCTTCCTCTTCAATTTTCTGGAAGAGTTTAAACAGGATTGGTGTTACTTATTCTTGGAATATTTGGTAAAATTCACCTGTGAAGCCATCTGGTCCTGGACTTTTTTTGTTGGGAGATTTTTGATGACTGATTCAATCTCTTTAAATGTGATTGTTTTGTTGAGTTCTTGTACTCCTTGTAGAGTCAATGTAGGCGGTTTGTGCATTTCTAGGAATTTGTCCATTTCATCTGTGTTGTCTAATTTGTTGGCATACAGTTTCTCATAATATCCTCTTATGATTCTTTTATTTCTGTGGGGTCAGTCCTAATGTCCTTCTTTCATTTCTGATTTTATTTATTTTCATCTCTCTCTCTCTTTCTGTGTGTGTGGGGGGGAGGGTGGTGGGGGGTGGGTGTGTTAGTCTAGCTAAGGGTTTCTCAATTTTATTGATCTTCTCAAAGAACCAGCTGTTGGTTTTGCTGATTTTCTCTGTTGTTTTTTTCTTCTCATTTATTTCTGCTCTAATTTTTGTTATTTCTTTTTTTCTGCTTACTTTGGGATTGGTTTACTCTTCTTTTTCTAGTTCCTCCAGGTGTTCAGTTAGGTCTTTGATTTTCGCTCGCTCTTCTTTTTTACTACGGGTGTTTAGGGCTACAAATGTCCCTCTCAGCACTGCCTTCACTGTTTCCCAGATTTGATAAGTTGTGTTGCTGTTTTATTTCACCTAGGATGGCCTAGGATGGCTTATGATGGTGTAGTGGGAAGAAGTTAAGATTTCAACTCAGGTGACTTAGATTCTACACCTGGTCCCTCCTCTTATTAGCTGAACAAGCCTGGGCAAGACACTTACCTTTCTAGGCCTCAGTCTTTTTATCTGTAAAAGGAATGTTATAAGAATCAAATAAAACATCATACAAATTTTGTTATTACCTACCTATGTACTTATTCAAGATGTCATTTTTTTTAACCTTCTTGACGGTATTTGACTTAAAGGGTTTTCCTTTATGTTAGTCCTTGATGTTTATTTTTATTGTAATTTTAGGTCTTCTTTTCCCCTCATTCTTTGACATCTATCAATTTTCAGTCCTTCTAAAAGACTATTGCTATTTAAAAAATAGAACAAATATTGTAGATATTGATTGTTTATAAAATGGAAATTATAACTCGCAACTTGCACCTATATTTTAAAACATTGAGATTGTAGATTCAGAAAAAAGTTTCAAACATCAAGGAAGAAGGAGGTGAGATTATGCCAAATGATTTATTTATTTTTTAATTATTTAGGAGGTACCGGGGATTGAACCCACGATCTCATGGAAGCAGGCACTCAACCACTGAGCTATATCCAATGTCAGCTGATTTAAAGAATTCTACAAATTGTAAATAAAAAAGAGCCAAGGGAAAGGGAGAACGGAACTTAATGCAATGAATACCTCTCATGTTGCAGACCGTGCTCTTGAAAGATGATTCGTATGTTATCTCACTTTATGCTTACCACACAACCTTTTAAGGGGGTTCTTGTAATTATTTTCATTTTATAGAGGAGGAAACTGAGGACCAGGTATATTTAGTACTTTGCCTTTTGGTTTCTCAGTTCCCACCTTATTGTTTATTTGCGTTTTTCTTCCAAGACCTCTGCTTAGTAAACAGTGTTTACTTTGGTCATTTGCGTTCTATGCTAATGATGTCATTAGACTTGGTCTCAAGAGTACTAGCAAAAGTAAATGCAATTTGCATTCTTTTAATCAAGGGTACTGGATATGAGATTTCTGAAATATCTTTTGTTCATTTTGTTTGCACACCATTGGGAAACGTAGGTCTCCAGACTAGCCTTTAAAGTGGATTGATGGCATGGTAGCAATAATTCAGAAAGTCTTCCCTTCCTAAGCTAGAAATGTCAGCAGAACTTTCAGGTCTGAAAGCCACTGAACACTAAAAATGAAACTTTTCTCAGTGTCTGATTTTCCTCCCCATATTCTATTAGGGGCCCCACTCTTGCTATTCTGCCAGCTACTCCACTTACTGGTAGGTAAAGCCAAAATAGTAATTGTAAATCAAGAGTTAGTATGTATCTTCCAGCGCTAGATCCAGACTGAGTTGAAATATCTTCACAAATGTGCCTAATTAACAACCTCTGCCTACTTTTCTTACAGCTTTTCTCCCTGTCTCTACTTATCTGCTCACTAGCTCCCTCATACTCTACCCCCATCTATTCCTTTCTCAGGGCTTAACTTTTTAGAAAGGCTAAAATACGCTAAATGACTCCTTGTGCGTTAGAAGTCTTATGGCATGAATTCTGTGCTGGCTCAAGGGTAGAATAAGTAGCAGGAATGAATGGACTCTTAAGAAATAAATACCATATTTTCAGCTCCATGTTCTCATATTAAAGAAGGCTAGAAACATTTATAAAATATGATTTATAAGTGCACTGTTTTTTTTTGTTTATTTATTTATTTTTATTTTTTTTACGGAAGTGCTAGGGATGAATCCTGGACCTTGTACGTAGGTCCAAACCACTGAGCTACACCCACTCCTACACTGGTTTCTAAAGAATTCTTTTTCTTTCCCCTCAAGGGCTCTAAGAGACATCTGTTATATTTCAAGAGCAAATAACCTTTAACCTCTCCTTTATTTATTTTTTTAATGAAAGAATATCTGGGAAGCCTTTTTCTCCATGTTCAGGCCATTACAATTCTTCTATTAAAAAAAAAAAAAAGGCATGTAAAGTGTTACTATTGCACTGGATAATTTTATTTCCAAGAACTAAATACAAGAATGTTATTTTTCTTCTTCTATGCTGCATGATTGTCTTTGTGTTTTCACTTCACTCTCCTTTTTAGCCTCTTGAAATTTTGCCTATGAAACTTGAATTCTGTGCCTTTTTTCCTACAAAAATGAGATGCAGAACCACTAATGGCTTGAAGTTAAAAGTAAATTCCTGTATAGTGTTAACAACCACTACAAACTCTTTGAGGCCAAGGCCTGCCTATCAGACACTTGGCTGTTGGGTGATCATATGCTTTTGGAAAGGGCACTTGACTAACTTAAAGGTTGTTGAATTTGTATATACTATTGCCAAAAAAAAAAAAAAA
>JAQZBX010090017.1:0-12564 GCA_029593785.1 Cabassous unicinctus
AATTCATAGACAATGCCAAACTGCTAAAATACCCTACCTGATGTCCTATGAATTAAAAAGTTTTCTACTCTGCCTTGTGAGAAACTCAGATTATTTCTGGTTCTCTGTGAACTCTAGAGATTGTTCTTTCTGTTATTTTGGAGTGGTTCTTTCTCTGGATTTGGGTAGTTTCCTCTTGTGTATATGATGATCAGTACTTGTTGAAGACTCAAGGTGGACATTCCACTGGCTCTCTCTCTCTCTCTGGAGCTTTCTCTGGAGCTCTTTTCTTTCTGGTACTCTGCCATATGAATTCAAGCTGCCTTGGCTTCCCTGAATTCCCAGCTCCATTTCTTCACTTGAGAGTTCGCTAGGTTCAACCTTGATGCTACTTCTCAGCTGTGCAGCTTGGAAACTCTTTCCATGTCTTATAGATTGAATTGTGTCCCTGCCCCACTCCTACAAAAAAAGTTCAATACTCACTCCCTTTCACATGAATATGATCTTATTTGGAAATAAAATTTTGAAAATATTATTAGTTAAGATGAGTCCAAACTGGGTCTTAATCCAATTTGACTGTTGTTCTTATAAGGCGAGGAAATTTGGACACAGTAGGAAATAGAAAAGATGGTCATGTGACAGTCAGTCAGAGATTGAGTTATGTCATGGATTGCTGACTTTCACCAGAACCCTATGCACTTCAGAGGAAGCATGGCCTGCCAACAACTTGATTTTGGACTTCTAGCCTCCAAAACTGTCAAGCAGCAAATTGCTGTTCTTGTAAGCCATATAGTTGGTGTTACTTTGTTATGGCAGCACCAGAGAGCTAAGACAACATATAATAAACTAGTAATAGTAGGTCTTATTTGTATTTCCTCTCTCAGGAATCACTGTTATGAACTGCTTGATGTCCAATGTCTATATCTGTTTAACTTACAACCAAAATTTACAAGCCCCATGTTTGAATGCCCTCCTCATCTTGCTCAGGTTTGACTTCTAACATGAGGCAACTACCACCCTGACCTTCCATACTTCATGGACAACCACATTATCTCACTTTGAGTTTGACACCGCACTCTGGACCACCTGGTTCCCATTACAAGAACTATGTGGAAACTTAGGCTGAGTCTCATCTGAAGGATTTAGGACTGCATTGTTTAAGAAATGAAGGGAAGAAAAAGTAGAAGAAAAAAGAAGAGACCTAGCTAAATAAAATGTGTGTGTGTGTATGTATGTGTGTGTATATATATATCATGAATAATATTGATTTAATTTTAGTTTCAGGAATACAAGAATGTTTCAATGACAGGCATTCCCATAAATAAACTTAATAATAATAGTTGGTCTAAGGATTAAGAAATTTAATAAGATATTGAACATCAGTTTTTGATAAAACACTAATAAGTAAAAATGGATCATTTTTTCTCAGTGGAGTTTGAAGATAGAGGAAGGAGTCAAGAGAAAAAAGAATGAAGGTGGCCTCTGTAAGCTGGAAATGGAGTAGAGTGGGTTGAGCCAATGATCAATATGGGCAAAACCCATGATTAGTTGGAAGGGGATAGTTTGGCAGTAGAGGAGGTAATGGTGGTACAGGAATGTGAGTGTGGTTGATGGTGCTGAAATGTGAGGATGAGCAGGGTGGGGGGATTGGGATGGACTATCCATGGAACTGAGGGGAGAACTGGAGGAAGGGACGAGTGAACTCTGTGGATTTGTAAAGTTGTGGTTGAAACTACAATAGTGGGAATGGTTTATTTTTTGGAATATATGGCAGGGGAGTGTCACTGGCATAGTTCTTGGTGGTCAGGGGATATGTGGGAAAGGGTGCACCTGGGGCATGCTACTATGGAATATGAATGTGTTCATCTTGGCATAGTTTGTTAACTTAGTAGGTGGAGACCAACACAATAAGAAAATATTAAACTTCTATCCTGGGCAGTCTTGCTACATTCTCAAATAAAGAGGTAAGAAAATCTCAGTACATAGGCAGCACCCAATTTAAAAAAGGCCAATATGTCAAGCCCTCAATATTAATGTATGTAACTATAAACCTTAGTTTTCAAAACTTGTAACTTAGTGGTTGCCATAGGTTCTGAAGAGATGTAGAAGAAGGAATAGGTGGAGCATGGAGCATCTTTTGGGTATTAGAGCTGTTCTGCATGATCATGCAATGACAGATATGGGCAATTAAATATTTTGTCAGAGCTTATAAAAGTATACAGTGCAAAAGGTAAACCATAGTGTAAAGGCTGATCATGGTTAGTAGCAATGCTTCAATATTTGTTAATCGATTGTAACTAATATACCAAACTCAGGTAGGAAGGTAGGATGTCATTGATAGGGAAAGATGTGATGGGGGGAGGAAGTGGGGTGTATGGGAATCCCCTGCATTTTCTACATCACTTTTCTGTAACTTAAAACTTCCCAGAAAATAAAATGAAAAAAAAAAAAAAGGTACTGGGGGAACATACAGAAGAAATTATCAATATACACAAAAGATAACAGATATTTGTTGTGATGAAAGGCACAATGCAAAAAATAATTTCTATTTTCTTCTTTTCTTTTTTCTTTTTTGTGTAATTTTTAAATTTATTTTATTTCATTATTGTTATTTTTCTGTTGGCTTTGTTGATGTTGAGGTTTTTGGTTGCAGAAATGTTTGCAGCTGTGGTAGTGGAGGATCACTGGTCTGAGGTGTTGGTGGTGGGGGATGTGTGTGGAGTGATGCATCTGGGGCATACCTGTAGGGAGTGTGAGTGTGTTCATGTGGTTAAGAGGTGTTTTCTCAGGGGTTGGAGGCCCACAGAATAATCAACGGAATATTACTCCTATCCTGGTGAGTCCTGATATGCTCTCTCAGAGAGTGGTGAGAATCTCTGTAGTACATGGGAAGTGTCTATCAAAGGAGGGTGGACCAATGCTCCAGGCCCTTGATATTGATGCTTATAATTATGAACTTTGTTCTTGTGAAATTGAAACTTGGCTTAGTAATAAATATTGCCTAAGAGTTACCTCCTGAGGGCCTCCTTGTTGCTCAAATGAAGCCTCTCTCTAAGCCACACTCAGTATATAAATTCAGTGCCTTCTCCCATTAAATATATATCCCAGAGACTTAATTTTCAGTCTGTTCATATGCCAGGTGAACCCCGAATCTCAGCAGAGTTGCAACCAACACCTACTCTCCAGGTAATCAGACTCACACAGGAAAACCAACAAAAGGATGATGATAAACAACACCCATCCCAAGGAGCAGAGAGTATCTGCAACTTCAAGCAGACAGTTCCATCAATCTTCACCATAAGATCTAAGCCCCCTCTCCATCAGTAACAGAGTGGGCATCACTATCCCCAAATCTTCAAGATAGAGGAACAAGCAAACATAAGAGGGATATGCAACTATGGGCTAAAGTAAACTTATTATTATTCTAGTAATGGAAGAACTTGTACCATTGTTATAAAGACAGTGGTCACCAGAGGTTCCGAGGGGAAGGACAGAGAAGAATAGGTGTAACATGGGTCATTTTTGTGACATTGGAATTGTTCTGCATAATTTTGCAATGACAGACAGAAGCCATTATACATCTTGAAAAACCTATAAAATTGTGTGGTGCAAAGTTTTCAACATAATGTAAACTGTAGACCAAGACTAGTGGCAATGCTTCAATATGTGTTCATCAACTGCAACAAGTTTAACACATTATTGAAAACTATTGTTAATGGGGGAAAGTATAGAAGGGAGACAGGTTGGAGTATGTGGGAATCCCTTATATTTTCAAAGTACCATTTATGTAATCTATATCTCCTTTATAAATTTTTTAAGTTAAAAAAAGGTAAAGAATTCTCAGTGATCCTGACCCTATTTTTTGTGTCAGTCAAACTTTGTACTGGATCTGTGAGGATGGCATCAAATTAAGAAGGCAGAACTCAACTCTCTCACAAAAAAAAACAATGGCAAAAGCTACCTGAGGGAGCGGCTCTGGGGATCTGAAGAACAGGACAGTGCTGCACATTATCTAGGAGGGAGAGGGACAGAGAGACAAAGAGGCTGAAGGAAAACCATGAGTTACCCCTGTGACTGTGAATGGCACATATACCTCACCCTCAAGGCAGGTAGCCTTAGTAAAACCCCTGACTCACTGCAGCCAACTGAATGGGAAGAAAGTTCCCTTGGAGGAAGAGGGGTCTGGCAGAGAGTGGAAAGTGGTTTCCTTTCAATGAGTTTGGTGAACTGAGCCTCCTTTGAATCTCAAAAAAGACCACAACCAGAACTTTTGTGGCCCCAGGAAGAGGGGATGAGGGATCTGATAAGGCAGGCTGTCACACCCAACCACCCTGGGAGAGAGAAGAACTAGCTCAGTGAAGGGGCAGAGACAGGTACCTAACCAGCCCTGCTCTGGCAAACTCTTAGAAGCTTTTCTACATCACTTTTCTGTAACTTAAAACTTCCCAGAAGTGGGAAGTGACATGGGGGAATGGGGGTGGGAAGAGACAGATAAGCTTTCAGAAATTTACCTAACCTGTGTAGTTGGTGTAGCTCAGCATAGGAATTCCTAACTTGCATATACAAGGTCCCTGGTTTGACTCCTGATACCTCCTAAGAGAAGGGATACAGATATTAAGCCACCAGGTTATCAGGCAACAAGCTGACAGTTTATGACATGAATGTACAGCTTAAATTTTTCTTTTGTTTTAGGTTTTATTGACCATTATTTTTAATTTTTATCAGTTCTTTTTATTTTCTTTATTTTATCTACTAAACCCAGGTACTAAACCTGCAGAGATGAGGTTGCAGGGTGATTGATTGATGACTACCAGCAGCCTGAGCAGCTCCTTAGGAGCCTAACAGGAAAGGCTGTTTTTCCTGGGTTGTTTATTGCTGTCATTGGTGTTGTTTTGCTTCTTGTTTGCTGTCTTTTCCTATTTGTTTCCTTTTTCTTTTACTTATTTTTTCTACATACTTTCTTTTCTTTCCTTCATTTTTCCATCTTCTGTCTTCTGTTGCTTTCCTTTCATTCCAACTCTTCTTGTTTGGTCTTCATTTATCTCTCTCTCTCTCTTCTTTTTTTCTTTTCTCATATTTCTAGCCTTTTAATTCATTCTAATTTTTTTCTCTATTTTGTTTCTTGTTTCATTTTTTCTATTACACTTTTAAAATTCTTATTTCTTTGTATTTTTTTATGATTTTTAATCATATTACTTATTTATTTTCCTAGAATTTGTATGATTCCTCTTCTACCATTTTTATTATTATTTTTATTTATTTTATCTTTTTCTCTTATCTCTTTCCTTTTCTCTCTTCCCAATATTTTCTTCCAAAGGAACACAGACAACTTCAAGGATATGGAATAAGAAGAACCAAGTGTCAAAAATAAACCTTACCACAAGAAATAAAAATTAAAAAATAAACACTGGAGTAGAAATAGAATCAAACATACAACTAAGCCCATCAAGATAAACTGATGCCTAGACACCAAAAAAAATTACAAAGCGTAATAAGAAACAGGAAGACATGGGCCACACTAATGAAAAAACTGAAAAAAAGGAGGAGATGCAGAATGTGGAACAACTAATCAAAGCCATGCAAACAAATATCACAAATCAAATTAATGACATGAAGGAAGAGATAAAGGACATTAAGAAGACCTGGAGGAACATACTGAAGAAATTGTAAACATATATAAAAAGATAATATATCTGATGATGATGAATGGCACAATGCAAGAAATAAAAATATATTTTTTTACACTGGACGCACATAACAACAGATTTGAACAGGCAGAGAAAAGAATCAGTGATTTCAAAGAGAGTAATTTGATATCAGATAATAGAACAGATAGATTAAAAGATTTAAAAAATCCAGCAGGGATTCAAGGACTTGATTGACAACACAAAACACACACACCTACTTATTATAAGTATCCCAGAGGAAGAAGAGATAGGAAAAGTGGCAGAAAGATTGTTGGAGGAAATAATGGCTGAAAATGCTCAAACTGTTTTGAGGAACATGGATAGACATGTCCAGGAAACCCAGAACTCCCCAAACAGTATAAATCTTAACAGGCCTATTGTGAGACATATACTTATCAAATTTCCCAATGCTCAAGACACAAAGAGAATACTGAAAGAAGCAAGAGAAAAGAGATCTATCACATACAAGGGAAGTCCAATAAGATTAGGTGCTCATTTTTTATCTGAAACCATGGAGGCAAGAAGGCAGTTGTGTGACACAGTTAAGGTGCTAAAAGAAAAAAAATCTCCACCAAGAATTCTGTATTGAGAAAAGCTGGCATTCAAAAATGAGGAACAGTTCAAAATATTCACAGCTAAACAGAAATTAGGAAAAATAAATTGGTCAACAAGAAACCTTCTTTTGAAAAAAATACTACAGGGAGTTCTGCAGGTTGAAAGGAAAAATAAAACCAGGAGAGAGAGGGTTGGAAGAAAGTTGTAGAAAGGAAGATTAGTGATAAGATTGACTAAAAAGACAAAAAGAGAAAAAAAAAAAAACAACATATGACATATATAAACCTAAAGAAAATATGGCGATGTAAGTAATGCTTTAACATTAAAAACAATGAATGTTATTGGATTAAACTCTCCAATCAAAAGACAAAAACAAGAAAAATGGATAAAGAAATATGACCCATCTACATGCTGGCCTCAAGAAACTCACATTATTTATTTATTTATTTTAAGATACAATTTAGGTTACATAAATGTTATATTAAAATAGAAGGGATTCCTATATGCCCCACTCCCTTCCTCTCCCACACTTTGCCACATTAACAACATCCTCTATTACTGTGGTATACAGTAACAATTGATGAACACATTGCTATTAACCATGAACTACAGTTTACATTGTAGTTTACACTCTATGCAGCACAATTTTTTAGGTTATGAAAAAATATACAATGGCCTGTATCCATCACTGCAATGTCATTCTCCAATGTCCAGAAAATGCCCCTAAATTACACTTATTCTTCCATTTCCAATCCCTCAAAGTCTCTAGTGGCCACTGCCTTTATATCAATGATAAGAGTTCTTCCATTGCTAGACAAATAGTAAATCTACATTAAAATAATAATGTGTATTTTAATCCATTGTTCATTCCTCAATCTTGAGGATTGGGGATGGTCATGCCCACTTTGCTTCTAATTGAGAGGGAGCTTATATCCCATTGAGTAGATGAATGGAATTATCATGCTAATTATAGGTTCAAATAAAAGAGCAGAAGAACCATGTGTAGAGAACCTATAAATGAGTCAAACTCTTACACTGGGCAGTATGAATTCCAAAGTAAGGCTCATGGACTGGGTGTTAAATTCCTGAGCTGTCTGCCCAGGTTTTATTTTCTAGATGTCTCTAGAGCCCTCAGCAGCTCTGATATTTTAGGCACTGCTTAATGTGGCAATCAAAGCAATCCTGCTGAGACTTGCATAAGCATAACCTCTGAAATGATCTGTCAACTCACTTTGAAATCTCTTAGCTATAAAAACTCATTTTTTTTTTTACCATTTCCCCCTTTCAGTCAAGGTCTTTTTCCAGACACATTGCTCGTTGGTGCTTGGTAATAATCCCTCTGTGCCAGAGAATATCATCCCTGGGAATTATGTCTCACACAAGGGGAAAGTAATACATTTATATGCTGAGTTTGGCTTAGAAAGAGTCTACATTTGAACAACAAGGAGGTTTTCAGGAGGTAACTCTTAAGCAATATGTAATACTAGGCTTTCAATTTCACAAGAAAATGTTCCTAAATACAATCATCAATATCAAGGGCCTGGCATAAAGTTCTGCTTCCCTCACTAAGCACTGCCATTGCACTCAGAAGATTCTTGCTGTCCAATTAGAGAATGCAGCAGCAAACCCAAGGATAGGAATTCAATATTCTTTCAGTTGTGTAGCTCTACACCCACCAAGACAATGCCCCATGAACACCTGAACATATTCATCCATCTTAGAGTCATGTCTCTGGCAAATTTCTTCCCATGCATCCCCAATCACTGACACCCTGCACCAGTGATCTCCCCTGCTACTGTTTTGTTCCTTCTTTGATCCAAAACCTCCAGAAAATTAAGCCAAACAAATATCATTAAAAAGGAAAGGAAATAAAAATTTTAAAAATAACTAATAAAAGACAAAAAAAATTTTTAAATTGAAATAATAAAAAAAGATTTAGACATTGTGTCTTTCATCACAGTAGGATCTGTTGTCTTGTAAGTACAGTGACATTTTCTTCCATATATTCCCCTAGTGTTTTATTTTTTTCATTTTATCTTCAAAGACGCTTTAGGATACAGAAAAGCCACATAAGAAAAATTCACTTTAGACCCAGGGATGCAAGAAGGTTGCAAGTGAGTGGTTGGAAAATAATTATACATACAAACAATAACCAAAAAAGGGTGGGAGTAGCTATAGTAATATCAAATGAAATAGGCTTTAAATGCAAAACTCTTGCAGAAGACAAATAATGTTACTATATATTAATAAAGGTGTTGCTCTATCAAGAAGAAAGAGCATTAATAAACATTTATGTATCTAATAGGGCATCTCTAAATATATGAAGCAAACATTGGAAAAACTAAGTGGATAAACAGATGTCTCTACATTTATAGTGGGAAACTTTAACACATCATTATCACCATTAAACAGAACACCTCAACAGAAGATCAATAAAGAAACTGAAACCTTGAGTAATACATTAGAGATCTAGACCTAATAGACATATACAGAATATTACACCCAAATACAGTGGGATATACATTCTTCTTGAGCAAACATGGATCATTCTCCAGGACTAACCACATGCTAGGCCACAGAACGACTCTCAGCAAATTAAAAAAGTTTGAAATTATACAAAGAAATTTCTCTGACCACAATGGAATAAAGCTGGAAATCAGTAAGGGGTAGAGAAACAGATTAAACACAAAGATTTGGAAGTTAAACAACATACTCTTAGACAATCAGTGGGTTAAGGAGGAAATAGCACAAGAAATCAGTAACTACCTTGAAACAAATGAAAATTACAACACAATGTATCAAAACCTATGGGATGCAACACAAGCAGTGCTGACAGGGAAATTTATAGCCATAAATGCCTATATTTAAAAAGAACAAGCTAAAATAAAAAAATCTACCTGCACACCTGGGGGAATTAGAAAAAGAACAAAAAATTAATACCAAAGGAAGTAGAATGAAGGAAATAACAAAAATTATAGCAGAGTTAAAAGAAACTGAAAATAAAAAGCACTAGAAAAAATTAACAAAACCAAAAACTGGTTCTTTGAGAAGATTAATAAAATTGACAAACCCTTAGCTAGACTAACAGAAAAAATGAGAGAAGATACAAATACATAAAAAAAGAAACAAGGAAGGAGATATAACCACATATTGAACCGAAATATACAGTGTCATGAGAGAATACATTGAATACTGTATGCCAACAGGATGGATAACTTAGATGAAATAGAGAAATTTCTAGAAACACACAAGCAGCTTACATTGATGAAAGAAGAAATAGATGAACTCAACAGACCAATCACAAGTAACGAGTTTGAATTAGTCTTCAAAAACATCCCAACTAAGTAAAGCCCAGAACCAGATGGCTTCACAGGTGAATTCTAATTTCCTCCACTGCTTCATGAGCCAGATGCAAGGGCTGGAGTTCTAGGGATTCTGTAGGTAGGACTGATCTAAAAATACATCATTCTCATCACCTCAATACAGCTCATGATTCCAAGAACTTTTACTGTATAGAAACACTTGACATATACATATAAACCTCTATACATTCATTAATAAATCATATTGGGTTTTTAAAGTATGAAATACAATGAAGAAAAATCTATCTTTGATTATGCAGTCTTTGTGAGTGCTACACTTTAAGGGATTTCTTAAAGCTAAAATACCTGAATTCAGAGTCTGACATTAGATGGTGTCAGGTCCACTTGGGACTCAAGTTCCTGGAGTTTTATTTATATCTTCAGCTGTGTAACAAATAGGGAAGAAAGTAAAGGTGATGCTTCTCATTTTCATTTTCCAAACAGATTTTTTCTACTTGTTCAGACTTTGGAGGTCAGGTTATAGTCTAGGAAACAAAGAACTGTGTGATATCATGCAATACTCTAAGATTCTTCATTATTATGCCTTTCCTAAACTCTAGAAATCCATCTTAACCATGTGCCTCAAAATTCCTGGAATGAAGAAGGGTATGAATGTAGGTTTGTAAAAGTGGATGCAAATATTTTTTTATAAATATGGCTCTTATTAATAAAAACTAACTTCTTATCTTTAACTTAATTTCCTAGATGACATTTTAATAATATTCAATAAATAAGAAAATGAGTTTCTGCCATCAAAGAAACTCTTTCTCTCCTTTACAGGGAACCAGTCTACTTTAGTGTTCTAAAAATTGTATTCCAAATGTTACACAGATCAAGGGGTTAGGAATTGACATTTAAAAATTGACATTAAAAATATAAACAAAGGCTATTTTTTGGATTACCAATCCGTGTTCCTGATTAAAACAACAACATGACTATGGTATATCAACAACATGAATATGGTACATCTGAATATGATATAGCAGATGCAGTGAAAATGAATCTATAACTGCCTTTAACAATCAATATCAAACTTAGCAATTTAAAGTGGAATTTTTTTAAAAAAAGGAAGTTCCTAGGAGACTGTTTTGAAGTATACTAAATTCCTTAAAATTCAAAACAGGCAAAACTATAAAAATACAAATGTGATAAATATATTAATTTTTTAAAAAGCAAGATGATTATACATTTAAAATCAGGTTATTGTTCAACTTTATGGTTAAACAAGTGGCAGGATAGAGAAGACTCTCAAATGTAGATTTAATTATTGGCAAATTTTTAGTTCTTGGAATGGGAAGTAAGTTTACAAGTATTCATTATGTTATGTAAATAAATATTAAAAAACAAAAATTTAAAATAAATAAAAGATGGTATAAAAGTTTGGTTATGGCTGGATTCTAAAGCTCACATTTTATTATAGGAACTGGTTTCCTCCATTTATCTGTTGTCCTTGTTTCCTTTGTGTTGGCTCCATTTTTAATCAGGCTCTCTCAACTCACTGTGGTAAGATTATTGGCAGAAGCTCTGGGTCTATCTTCTCAGAAATTCTATTAGGGAAAAGAGAGTGACTTTCCTAAATAGTTCAAACAGAAGTACTAAGTTTGCATCTAATTAGCTGATAAATCCCTGACTCATACATCCTTCCAGTCTGGATTAAGAGATATTTTCTGATTTTCCAAGTAAGAAACATATTGCCACCCGTGCAAGACAACAATACCCAACTCATATATATATATACACATACTGAAGATGGAGAAGATGTGATTCCTCAGAGGAAAATCAGAGTTCACTTACCTGAAGCAGGAAAATGGACTCCCATCATGCACAAACAATCAGGGCCCACCAAGACAGATTTTTAACATATTTTTAGCATCCTTTTTGAGGCAGTTAAGATCTATCTGCAAAGAGGGTTAGATATTGTATCACAAAACAACAAATGTCCACCAAAGGCTGAATGCATCCTCCATATTGATGCTAAGTTGCATACAACCTCATGGAAAATACCAGACTTTATTTTGGATGTAACTTACCATTTTCAACATTCCATTTGATGTTCTCTCCCAATCCTTTTGATTCTCAGTGCTATTAAAACACATCGATAAAAGGGATTCCTAGAGGAGTATTTTTTTGGTACCAAGTCCTAAGCTCATTTCTATCTGCTGTTGTACCAAATTCGTGGTCTTAGTGTAGTTCAGACAGAACCAACTCTACTTATTTCATTTACCATAACATAGAGAAGTTTTCACAAAAGGTAATTATAAAATTTTCACTCACCCTTTTTCATTCTGGCTAGGTTTGCTTTATTCACTCATTCACTTACTAAACAATTGATTATGAAACACATTCTCTAAAGTGTTTTTTTTTTATCAAATAATTACTATGGTAGATATGTTGGAGTAAAAGCTAGTCATGATCCCTGGTCCATTGAGTGCTTACAGTTTAGCAAGACTTCCTAAGAGTTTGAGGAATGAAAGTGGAGTTCTTTCCTACTTTCTACTCCTTATGCAAACTTTCCCCATTTTAAATTTCTCTAGTAATTGCACTTTTCAATCAGGGTTTGCAAGTGTATGAGTTTTAGACACTAGTGCTTACTTAGCCTTATGCAGAAAACACTCTTTTGTACAACCATACTCTTTGGGTTACACTTCTTTCATGATTTTACTCATGATTCTTTGAAATTGCTTGTTTAGCACCTTCTAGGATTCTTTTCTATCTCTTCTATCTCTTCAGTTGTTGGGAATAAGCCTATATTGGGTTGTTGGCTCACTACCCTAAACTTTCTACCTGTTTTCCTTGGGTGAGCTCTTCCAATATCATGATTTCAGCTATCATTTACAAATAATGATTCCCAGATCTAATTCTGCAGCCCTGACTTGAATTTTATACCTTTGAAAATCCAACTATCTACTAACCATTTTCACTTGTATATTCTTTGGACACCTGAAATTCAACCTGTCCTCATTACCTTACAATTAATTCTA
>JAQZBX010090018.1:0-12568 GCA_029593785.1 Cabassous unicinctus
GGGGGGGGGGGGGGAAGGGAACAAGTATAGCTCAATAGTTGAATGTCCGCTTTGCACATACAAGTTGCTGGGTTCAATCCCCAGTACCTCCTAAAAAATAAAATAAAATAAAACAAAATAACTTGTGGAAAAAATAATGGCCTACAATAAATGAGGTAGAGATGCCAGAACTGCTTTGGAAGATTGTTGAGTAGGAGTCAAGAGGCTCAGAGAAGTAGCCATGTTAGAATGGATCTATCATAGAAGACTTGAAAAACCCACCAGATGATATGTTCCTCAGGAGAATCCAGAGAGGACACTCCTTTCACTAAAGCAATAAGAAATGCACTAGTGGGGGTAGAGGGTGGGATGTTCCTGGCATCACTAAGAAGCTCAGTAGTGTCTGAGCTTTGAAAGCCAGGCATAACTGTAGGAAAGCTCCCTATTGTCAGTAGGTATGATAGGATTCTGAAATAGCAGAGGCCAAGAGGCAGCATTTAACCATCAGAAGCAAAATGGATATAATTATCCTAGGAGGCAACAAAGGTTGAATGACAACTGACCCTGAGCTCTGACCTGAAGGGATCTATGGCAATGGCTAATAGGTTGTGGTGTTCCTAGAGCTGAGATGTATGAGGATACTGCCTGATCTATGCATCCAAGAAAGATCAATAATGGGTGGGCCAAAGGTTGATGGTTGATAGCTGCCACATTAGAAAATAACAATTGTTCCACACAGTTTCCAAATCTGAGCCAGTTCTCAGATCCAGAACACATCAAATGAAGGTCTCCAGGACCCTATGAACAAAAAGTATATTGTGGCAGTTTAATATTATTTATGAATTCCCAAAAAAGAGAAACATTATGTTTGTAAATTGGTCTGTTCCTCTGGGTATTATACCCTTTGACTGTATTAAATTCAAAGATTTTAAGTTTACTTGATAAAAGGTTAGGGCTTTGATTCCACCACATCAGTAGGGTGTGACTCAGGGTTGAGTCCCTGCCTCTTTGGTGGGCTGATATAAACAGACCTCACATATGACATGTGACATGTATCACAAGAAGACATGGAAGAGGAGATAGCTGTCATGTTTGATCCTAGTTACCTGGGGAGAGATGAGCCATTCACCTGATAGTTTGCAGCTGAAGGGAACAGAGCAGCTGAGCAGCTGATAAGGCCTGGAAAGAAACAAGCCCTATGCCAGACTGATATAGGAAGTACTGCAAGACAAGCCCCATGCCAGGCTACAGCTGAAATCAGAAGAAGCTGGGCCCATGGAGTGTTAAGAGTAAGAAGGCCCGAGAGACCAGGCAGAGATCACCCACCATCTTGCTTCAACATGTGGCAACAGACTTTGGTGAGAAAGCAGCCTTGAGTTGTACTCCTTAGAGCCTTGCAACTGTAAGCATCTACCCCAAATAAATACCCTTTATAAAAGCCAACAGAATTCTGGCACTTTGTGACAGAACCCCTTTGGCTGACTAATATTTATATATATTATCAATTCCTCTAATCCTTCCCCACGCAGAAAAACCACTATAACCGTACATGGGGAAAGAGAGAATACCCAGATCTTTCGAGAATTGTCTGGTAAATAGTCTGAGCTGATATTGATACTAAGTAACCAAAACAGCAGTATGGTCTCTTATTAGAGTTCTGTCAAAGATGAGGCATGACAGTTTATTGAAGAAATTATGGTGGGAAAATATATGAGTTAAAGGTCTTTAACATATTTTCCTTGACAGCTTTTTATTTCACCCCATGTATGATTGATTTTTTCTCTGCTTTGAAAAATAAAGAGAAACATACACAAAAGGCTGGTAAATCATTTAAATTCAGGAATCTAGCCCCATGTTTAAACTTGTAAATTCAGCTAGGAAAAATGAATTTCCCTCACTTGTAGACTTTTACATGGGAAAATGTACTTGGTTGCTGCCATGGACAAAGAAATAAATACTTCCATTTCTCTGATCATTTTGCAACCAGCAAGTGATAATTTATATCAGGTGTGATAGTTAAGTTCATGTGTCAACTTGGCCAGGTCAAGCAAGCAATGGTCTGATTGTTACTGTAAAGATAATTTGTGGACTTAAATCATCAGCAAGTTGATTGCATCTATGGTTGATTACATCTACAATCAACTGAGGAGATTGCCTTCAACAATGAAAGATGTCACTTTCAATCAGTTGAAGGCCTTAAAAAGAGAAGTGATTATTTCAGCAGTCAGAAAGGAGAATTTCCATCTCTACTTCAGCCATCCAGCTTCTCCTACGGAATTCATCAGAGTTGTTGGTTTGTGGCCTGCGCTATGGAATTTGGACTTGCCCATCCCCACAATCATGTGAACCAATTCTTATTTTTTTAAATCTCCATAATATTTACATTATACCTATATACACACATATATGCATACCTTTGGTAAAGTTACTACTTCATCCTGTGTCTCTGTCATACCTTGTATTCTACCTCTAGCATAACACCTATCACACAGATGAAATGTATATATTGATTTATGTAATGGTCTGTATTTGTTATCTCTTTGTACATAACAAATTACCCCAAAACTTGGGGGTCCCAAACAACCAGGAATTCAGTATAACTTAGCTGGGTGGTTCCACCTCAGGGACCATAATGTTATGGTGAACTTGTCAACAGGGGCTGTAGCCACCTGATGGCTTAAACTGGGGCTGGAAGTGGCTCCAGCCAAGGTAGCTCACTCATATGGTTGGCAAAGTATCACCAGCTTTGCTGAGAGTCTTCAGTTCTACCACCTGGACCTGTTCATAGGGCTGCTTGTGCATCCCCATGATATGGAAGCTGGCTTCTCCCAGAGCCAGTGATTCAAGAGACTGGAGACAGAAGCCACAATGTCTTTTATGACCTAACCTTGGAAGTCACAATCCATCATTTCCACAATATCCTATTAATTACATGGGCCAGCCCTATTCATTGTGAGAGAGGACTACCCAAGGGCATGAATACTGGGTGGCAAGGATCACTGGGGGCCATCTTGGAATCTGACTACCACATGATCCCACCCCTTATCCAAGTAATTGAGGACAGGGATGGAGTCAGTTTAGTAGTCACACTAACTGTCCTAGTTAGATATAATAGGGAGTGTTGAATTTAACTGAGCTGGATTATGTGAAATGGCAGCTATAAATAAGATTAAAGGGAAAGGAATAAAATCAGGGGGAAGTGTAATATGTGAAAATAGCCATTAGCTCAACAAATGTCCTGACTTGCCAAGGTTTAGGAATGCCCAAATCAGTTTCAGCTCTGTCTTATTGCCTCTCGTGACATAAAATTTAGCTCAGGCTTAAGTTCAAATAAGCATTATTGGATTTGGTAAAAAGCATACAAACTTAACCAGCCAAAGGTCTTTTGCCTTTGTCCTTTGCTAGGTATATCAGTCAGGATTCACTAAGGAGACAGAAACCATATCAGTTATTTGAACAGAGGGAATGTAATATAAAGAATTTATTAAGAAACAATAAAGTTGTTAACTAGGTAACTGAAAAGGCAAGAAGGGAACACTGAATTACCGTAAAGGTAGCAATTGCAGCAAGTGCTACAATTTAGGACTAAGAGAGCAAAGAGAAAAGGTTGGATTTATTAAAACTTAGAAGTTCAGGAAAGGGTGCAAGCAGGGCTGAAACTCAGACCTCTGAGGATGTTCTGGCTGGCTGATGTCTCTGAGGAGGCATAATAGGGGCTGTTTCTGCAGGAATTGGAAAAACGTCAAACTGGATTCAGCTATTGCTGTGGGAAGAAACTGCTGCTACTGGAGTAAAGAAATGATGCTGGATGATAATCACAGGAACTACACACGCACAGGGAGAAAACAGAAGCTCGTAGGTCAGAAACAGGAGAGAGCAAATCCTTCCTTCTCCAGCCTCCCACTCTCCCCATTGTGCTCCCTTTTGGCAGAGACTAACATGGAGCCAGCTGGCAAAGCAGAATTGTGGTTTAGAGCCCCAGCATTACAAAGAAGAGCATTGAAGGGAGTTTGAAGCTGAGACAATAGTTTAATAATCAGCATACTGAAGGAGTATATTGAGCAGGACAGACACCAACAATGGTGTCCACCATGTGTTAGGCACTTGTAATCCTTGTACAAATTATGTTGCCAGGGACATTCTAGTCATACTCCTTTGCATTAAAAAATAGGGGCTTCTATTCTAACAGAGAAGGCTGAAGTCCAGACATGAGCAACTGGCAATTCAGCATGTAAGAAACACTTGGAACTTCCGAAGTACCCTGCAGAAGTAATGCTGTACTGACAACATCGCTAGAGATTCAACTTAAATAGAAGCGCTCACTTTAGAAAGAGAGGGTAAGGTAGGGAGAAGAGAATATAAGCACTTTTATCCCACACACACACAAATACGCACTTACACTACTTAAACACAGTAGGAACACAGGCAATCTTTCTAAGTACAAAACACTTTCCAAAAATACATGGCAAGGGTCCTAGAGCAAAAGCCTTATCCAGCTATTCAAAGTGTGAACAGTGGGCCAGTGACAGTTTAAGAACACCTTGTTACCAGTCCAGAATGAAGTAAGTACCAAAACTATGAGTAAGCATTTGGAAAATTTTGAAGCACATTCACAGAGTAATTTTATGTCTGTTGAATGTAATTATAAAAATCTGGGACATGTATTTTGTATGTCTGTCTCTATCATTTCATTTTTTTCTAACAATTGATTTTTAATATATTTTACAAAAAGTATCAGTCCATGATGGGTTGGCAATCACAAACAAAACAAAACTCATCATCCATCACAGATTGGTTGAGAAGCATTGTCCTAAACCAGTCTTGCTGCAAATTGAATGGAACATACAGGAACTGGCATGACCTGGAGAGCTCAGGGAGCATCCTGAAAGAGATAATAACTTGATATGCGGTTTCCATTGGCCTGACCCCAGGAGCGGGAAGCAATAGTATCTTTGTCCAGGCAGTAGACCAAAGAGGACAGGGTTCAACCTGAGGAGGGTAAGTCAAATTGCCCATGACAAGTGGCAGAACAAGGCTCCACATAGTTCCATGGTGGAAAATCTTCCAAAAAGCTACTTGACATCTTCAAGTGTTCAGTTATTGTTTGTCACGAGCACTCTGATGACCTAAAAAATTAGGGAACTTTGTTTTTGTACTTAAAAGTATGCCCTTTCTAGTATCCCAGATTTTTTTCATGGTATTCTGATAGCTAGAGTGCTAGACATAGACCAGATATCAGATAGCAGGAAGGGAAGAATTGAAAGATATAAAGACCTGCTGGCATTTATCAAAAGATAGTCATAGTGGTCACTTACCTGGTGAAAAATGGATTGAAACCACTCTAAGATACATATAAAATAAATGTGTGCTATTTGTGTAATTTTAAAAATATAACTTAAAAATTAGGTCTTTAAAACTTTCTAACAACATGCTTATCTTAACTAATATCTACAACTCTTGAGGTACCTCATAGTGTTTTCCAAACTGGGTTCAAATTCCTCTTCCCTCTTACTGAATCACCTATCCCTAAGTATGATATGCTTTCCATAGCAATTGTCTTCAGCAGTCTAGTAGACATTGCTCCAACTGCTTCTCTTAAGGCATGGACTCAATATATGGGAGTTTTCTGGCAGTCTCAAAAACTCCAATCAAACCTAGAATCAGCCATGGACCTCCAAAATACATAGTAACAATATACAAAATCGAAGATTAGAGATTTTTTACAAGAAAGAATTAACAAAAAAAGATATTTTTAACAATATCAACACTCATGCTACATAGGCCAAATTTGACCTTTCATTATTTAAAAAATGGCACTGTGTACAATTGCCGCTGACCCTGGTCATTAATATTCAATAAACAAATAATCTTTGTATAATTACTGTTTGCCAGGCATTGTTGGTAGGCACCATGAAAATGAGAGTGAACAGAACAGATGTGGTCCTTTACATTCAAGGATTTTACAGTCTCCTAAGGAAGTCAGACATTAAACATGTAAACAAATACATACTTAGAAGTTGTGATAACCTGAGAGCCTCCTTGTTGCTCAAATGTGGACTCTCTCTAAGCCAAACTCAGCATATGAATGCATTACCTTCCCCCCAACGTGGGACATGACTCCCGGGGATGAGCCCCCCTGGCAACGAGGGATTAATACGGAGTGCCAACTGGCAATACAGCTGGAAAAAGACCTTGAATAAAAGGGGGAAAAGGTAAAGACAAATGAGTTCATGTGGCTAAGAGACTTCAAAGAGAGCCGGGAGGTCACCCCAGTAGTAACGCTTACGCACGCCTCCGTAGGATCTCATTGAACACCAAAGTGGATATCACCCCACACAGAGGGTCTCCTGAGGGCTCTGGAGACACCCAGGTCCTATATAAGGGGGGATAGCTCCAGAGATTGACACCTTATCAGTGGGCTCTACTTTGGAATCTGTGCTCCTGAGAGTGACAGAGTTGGACTCAAATAAGTCTTCCCTGCACATGGTCCATCAGTCCCTTCTATTCAAACCATCAGTCCCTTCTATTCAAACCTATATGTGATGCTGGAGTTTGTAGGTGAATCCAGAGACTGGAGCCTCTGGCCTTCCCATGTGCCAGCTGTGCCTGGAATCTTGGTGGAGCTGCAACTCCTACTCTACAGCTCAATGGACTCACCCAAGTCACCTGGTGAGGAGACGATGCTGGACAATGGCCATCCCAGGGAATGTGGAGAGCCTGCAGCTGCAGGCAGGATAATCTCATCCATCGTATCCATGGGATATAAGCCCCCTCTCACTTGGAGGTGGAGTGGACATCACCAACCCACTCCTCAGGATTGGGCAAAGAGCTATGGACTAGAGTGGACTTAATGGTATTCTGTTGTAGACATATTGTGATTCAAGCAATGGAAGAAATTACAACAGTGAGGTGGAGCCAGTGTCCACTGGACACTTTAGGGCCAGGGAAGGGAAAAGCAGTTGTAATACAGGGGCTTTTTCGGGACTTGGGAATTGTCCTGAGTGACATTGCAACGACAGATATAGGCCATTTTACATCAGTGTATAGCATGCAGAACTGTGTGGGAGAGAGTGGGGTCTACAATGTGAACTATGGTCCATGCTTAGTGGCAAAGCCCCAGGATGTGTATATCCATTGCAGGTGATGTGCCACACTAATGAAAGATGTTTTTGTGGGATGTTGTAGGACGTGTCGGAGGTGGGGAACATGGGAATCCCTGTAATTTTTGTGTAACTTTTATGTAATCTAAGCATCTTTTAAAATATATATATTTTTAAAGTTGTGATAAATATTTTTAAAATAACATAATTGGTTGCTGTAGTGAATTAAAATAAAATGGGAATTTTTCATACCATCATGCTGTCTCAGCATCTCTCATCCTGTCATTAATAACATAAGGAACTTGTTTGTGTGTGACATCTGGGGACATTTTTGTTGGGAAAGCCAGAGAAAATTTAACAACGGATTTTGAAGACAAAACTTAGATCACTATTGGGCAAACGGAGAGGTGTTATCATCACAGCATTTCTTCCAGAAAGATCAACCAAGGATGGCGTGGATCTTGGCTGACGACACCGAGCATACTGACTTCAAAAGCCGACTGTGGAGAAAGCCACAGCACGACGAATCCACTGCCAGCAGCTTTTCAAAGCAGGGAGGAGGCTCCACCTGGCTGCGCAGGACGAGTGCAACGTTCAGAAGAGTCGTCGCTGTCCTAGGTCTCAGGCCCCTTTTGTCCACACAGCAAAGCGAAACCCGCGAAGAGCATGGCAGGGCGCGCGGGCCAGACTCCTCCTCCATACCCTCGCCTAGGGGTGCATCAGCCTCGCCTAGGGGTGCGTCTGGCTTCTGGGTCTTGTCCAAGCAAGTGCGGGCGTTTCTACGCCCGGCTTGACGGTGCTGAGTTCTGGTCCATGTCGGGGGCAGTCCAGCATGGACGGACGCAGGGAAAGTTAAGTCCTGACGGTCCCAGGGAAGGACGTCCGGAGCCCCGGTACCAGGTCCCTGGAATACCATACCTGCTGCACCCAGAACATAAGGAATTTTTGCATTGTCCTAGTGCCCCCGTTTCTTAAACCCTGTTGTTAGGCCCCACAGTGATCATCCGTGACACCTGCAGCTTCTGCCTCTCCTCCCTGTGTCCTACTTGGGTTCACACACCTGTGATAGCCAAATACAAACCCCAGTCCTCACCCTTGCTTGTACTGAGTGGGACATGACTACTTACTCAAAATAAAAGTTCTGAAGACAGAGAATTGTACTAGAAGCAGCAGTAATTTATTTCTTTCTCATGAGAAAGGGCCCACACCCAGGCTAACGAAAGTGGGGGGAGGTGGGGGGGGGGAAGCGCACGCTCAGTGCGAGAACAAAGAATATATGTTGACCCTGACACCATGTCCCAGTTCCCCCCCTCCCTGCATCACCCTTTTCCCCATTGGCCAGGGACTAAGGGCTTACACTCTTAAGCTCGAAAACTAGCTCAATCATGGAACGACACCCTTACTCACGTGGGTTTCGGGGAGATGAGGTACAGGTGGGGAATGTAGGAATGTGGGGTTTAAATTGTTGCGATTAGGATTGGAGCAAGAATGTGGGAGGGTTAGATAGGACCCAGACAGGAATGTGGGAGGGTGAGGCAGACCCCGAGCAGGGAATTTAGTTTGAAAAAAGACCACCTTTGTTCTATTTCTCTCAGTACCCTTGCTACTGTAGAACATTATAAAAGCATAGTCTCCAGGTCCACTATAACCTTTTGCTCCCCGCCTGCTTGATTGGGCCCCTCCTAACTTGTTTCCCCTGGTGGCCCTGCCAGGCCTGCCGCCCCCTATGGTCTGGGACCTGTGAATATTAATAAAGTTTCCCTTCATGCATCTCTGGTGTCACTCCTCCTTGTCACATTTGACTATCTATATAAAGGTCCTTCAACACAGCTGCTATGGGCAAGAATGAAAAGGTTTTAGATTGGAAGGTAGGCTTTAAATACTGAGCTGAGCTGTAAATACTGATAAAGCAATGTGTGTATAATAGGCCTAAATATAATACTTTTTTTTTCATTTTGAGCCTTTAAGAGAATATGGCATTAATTATCTTTGGGGGTATGTTTTCTGATTTTTAAGTTTATTTTGTTTGACAAGTTTGCTTTGCTTCTAACATTAGCAGGATGCACCATCTGCCCATGGGATCTAAGCCCCCTCTCAATCAGAAGCAGAGTGGGCATCACCATCCCAAAATCCTTAAGAATAAGGAATGAAGAAACACAAGGGGGGAATCAACTATGGACTAAAGTAGACATTATTATTCTAGTAATGGAAGAACTTATAACACTGATATGAAGGTGGTGGTCACCAGAAGTTCTGAGGGGAAGGAGAGGGAAGAATAGGTGTAACATGGGGCATTTGGGGGGCAATGAAATTGTTCTGCATGACATTGCAATGATGAATACAGGCCATTATATATTTTGTCAAAACCTATAAAATGGTGCGGTAAAAAGTGTAAACCATAATGTAAACAGTAGACCACAGTTAGTAGCAATACTTCAATATGTGTTCATCAGTTGTAACAAATGTAGCACACTAATGAAGGATGTTGTTAATGGGGAAAAGTGGGGGAGGGAGGTGGTAGGTATATGGGAACCCCCTATACTTTCAATGTAACATTTATGTAATCTAAATTTTCTTTAAAAATAAAATAAAAATTTAAAAAACATTTGCAGGATGCAAAGGTGTTTGAGCTGTAATTACTCATTTTGCATTTTGTTAATATTCCATAAAATATATGTAATGTTTAGTAACTCAGTGTCTATTTCAGTGACCTCTTCAAGCCTCCAACTTTCATTTTCTCCTGAGGAAAACCCATTATGTTGACCCAACTTCAGGGAGCTCAGGTTTTTTCTGTGAATGTTTCCCTGCTGCAACCAGTGATATAGTTAGAGCTTACACTGTAAGCTAATGCTAAAGAATTATTGTAAACCTATTTAAATCATGCACAGGGTATTTCCCCCAGATAAAACACTAAGTGAAAGAGACAACTGAGAAACACCGTATTTGAAAGTAAAAGTTAAAAGTACTATGAAGAAAAAGTATAGGGAGTTTTGAACATATTAGCACAAGGAGTCCTGATGTGACTTTAGAGATTTGGGGAAGACTTTCTTGTAGAAGTGATATTTAAGCTGAAAGAAGAATAAGGAATTTATAATTACCTGGTATCCCAATGTTAAAATAATTATATATTACTATAAATTGTTATCTTACACCTATCTAAAGATGAAAAAATGGTCTTTTTTTCCTGTATTTTAAGACTTAAAAGAGTATTTCTATATAGTAATTATTAACTCAACAAAAATAAAAGTAAATTGAGGGAGCAGATGTGGCTCAAACAGTTGAGCACCTGCTTCCCACATGGGAGGTCCCAGGCTCAGTCCCCAGTACCTCCTAAAAACAAAAAAACAACAAGCAAACAAATGAAAAAAAAAAAAACAACAACAACTCAGCGGAGGCTATGTGGTGCACAGGCTTCCCACATAGGAGGTCCCGGGCCTGGTCCTGGGTTCACTCCCTGGTCCCAGTAACTAAGGAAAAAAAAAGAAAAAGTAAATTGAGCAATACGCTGGAGGTCAAAATTCTACTTACAGATAATAGCAGGAGAAGAAAACTACAGAGCCCAAATAAACATATTAAAACTTTCAAAAGCAATAGTTTGATTGGAAAATTAAAAAAAACATGAACTTTGTAGTCAAACAGGCCTCAGACCAAATCCCTACTCTCTTAGTTAATAACTGAATGGCATCAAACAGGGTTAATTATGTTGCCTTCTTTGTTAATAGGGAACATAACATTTACCTCACAGGATTGCAGTAAGGATTAAACTGGTAATGTGGTAAGGATTAAATTGATAATGTGTACCAAATACCTGATATTCACTAGGCACTCAATGAAGGTTAATTTCTTCCCACTAAAATAAAGCCAAACCACAGTAGTTTTATCTTAGGCAATAATTTAAAGAGCAAGCTTAATAGTTATAACAGGAACAAACTCATAAAAGTCAATCATTCACAGAGAATAAGACTTTTCCTTTTCCTTTGCCAAGATGGAGACTGTAGGAGCAAAGGTCTTTTGGCTAGGATTTAATTGAGTCCTTACTAGAGTAGGCACTTCAAAGTCTCTTTTCTGGAAATCAGGGCAACTCCTCTGTGGCCCCATGTTTAGTGCTCTGACTAGGAGAACTTGGTTCAGCCTAAATAGAATGACTTGCAGACTCACAGGGGCTGGTGGTGGCCTCATGCTAAGTGGAGAAATTAAAAAGTCCTCTTTTCCTCTCCTCAATATAGTTTTAGACCACATATTCTTCCAGAATTAATTTTTATTCTCAGAATATAGATGTGTGTATGCTATATATACATGATAAAACCAGTTCAACAGTAAAAAACAAGGGTACTTGCTCTTCAAACTAGCAAAAATATCACTCAGAAGAACCAACATGGAGGACACAAATCCGTTCCAGATCCGGAGCCCCAAAGCCACTGCCCCCCTCCCCCAAACTGTTATGCAGGACTTCCTGCAACTCTGATGCTTTTCCGGCTGAAGCTTTAGAGACATCTCAAGATCTCCAAACCAAGTGATATGGACTTAGGGGAATGATTTTTAAAAGAAAAGTCGGTTCCGAAAGTGGAACCCCTGGGATTGGATTTCTCAAAAGGTATTTGTATATTATTATTAGAGTAAACGTTTGTGGAGAGCACAAGAAGAGACAGACGCAGACCTGGGGTTTCAGGAAATGAGGTCAAGAACTGGAGGACCTCCATAAAGAAACCTTCATGAAGAGCTTTTCCTTTGGCTCTTTAAAAATATTTTCCATTTCTTCCCATTCTCTTAACCCCTTTGCAAATATTTTGATAAAAAATTGGAATTGCATTTACAAATCAACAAATAGGAGAAACCTAACAAACAACAGAACCTATGGAGCACTATCTTCATTTATATTGCTTAAATTCATGACAAGATTTAATTTCAAATAAAAACAAAAGGCCTCTTTGGTGTAAAAAAAAAAAGATTTTACTAGTGTAACCCAGATATTTGTGTGTCTCCCCACCCTTCATCCACAATCTTCCCAAAAAATGCCTAGATATTCTCAGAATATAGATGTATGTATGCTATATATACATGATAAAACCAGTTCAACAGTAAAAGAATCTTCCCAAAAAATGCCTAGGTTCCCCATGCTAATAACAGGAGTCCACACCTTCCTCATGGCTTACATTCTTGAGGTCTGAATTCCTGCTCCTGTTGATTTTTTTTATCATCACACTAGTTAGGTATTCTCCTGGAGCTATTGTCCTCTGAGACACTTCACCGTATACTGTACTTTCCTTCTTCCTGTAGTCCCCAAAACATCACTAACATAACCCTATTGAGTAGCAGCCTGCATCATTTCCTAATGATTTAGGAAAAGAGAGGGGAATAACAGTGTAATACAGCACAGACAATAACATTAAATTTAATGTTAGACTTTGCTGCCCCAGTTTTTTCTGACCATTCCCATTCACAGAATTTCTCTTTGACTGTCTCTATTCTTGCTCACATCTTATGCAAGT
>JAQZBX010090019.1:0-12568 GCA_029593785.1 Cabassous unicinctus
CATTCCCAGGGGCAGAAGCCTGGGTGCTGGATATTTTGAAGCCCCAGGATTCACAAGGCACATCTTCCCGAGGCATTGATTTCACCATGTGGATGTATTAGAGCTAGAATGCAAAAGCAGCATGAGTCTTGAAAGTGAAATATGTGACTGCAAAGGAAACTTGGGCTGATGGTTGCTCTCCTACGGCTATGTCCCAGATCCCCTAAGGTCTGTGTTGTCTCTCCCCTTTTTGCAGTGAAAAATAAAGCAGCACTACCAAAGACCAGTGTATGGAACTATGTCACAAATAGATGAGGTTTCTAATAATCTAGCTGGGATCTTTAATGAAAGGTCGTTGTTTTCCAAAATGAGCTAATATGACTTTAAATCTTTGGACCTCATCACTTTCTGTCTTGTCTAATTTAAAGGCATGTCTCTCCTCCTTCTTTTCTATTACAAAGTATACCTGATTAATCTTTATGATAAAACTTCTATAGCATGTTACCTTGAATAAAGCAAGTAGCAAAGAATACTTTATGTGTTCCAGCAGGTACCCGACCCTATTTATTGAGTGCCTGCTACATACTAGGCATTCTTCCTGGCTCTAAGGATACAGGCCTGAGAAATTCAGCAGAGCTATAACTCACAAGGTGGTAGATTTGGAGAAGGGAATAGATAATTAAAAATATGCAAAGTAAATAAGCAATAGGATGGAAGAAAATGATAAACGCTTTGAAGAAAATAAACCCAGATGATGTCATAGAGGGTCTGGGAGGGGAGGTGGCTTTAGATGCAATGGTCAGGCAAGGGCATCTCAGGTGAGCCTTAACAGCAAGGAGGAGTGAGCCAGGCAATTACTCTCAGGGTGAACTTTCAAGGCAGAGGTGACAGCTAGCACAAGGGCCTTCAGGCTGGACATGGTGCTGCGAGTACTGGGAGGGGAAGAAGGACTTGAGTCTGGGCATTGGGGCTAAAATGGTAGACTGAGAGGATATCATGGGAAAGACTGGGAGCAGAGGATGTTTAGGGCTTTGTAGGCAGGATAAGGAATTTGAACTTGACTTTATCTGTGAAAAACAGCTTCTGGAATGCTTTGAGCAAGGGAGTAATATGATTTAATTTACATTTAACAGCCAGAAGTCTGGCTATTGTGTGGGAATGAAGTAGGAAGAGGCTAGAGTGTAAATACGAGATCAATTAAGAGATTCTTCAGCTGAGAGAGACTGGAATTTTCAACTAGATATGGTAGTAAGATTAGAAAAAGGTTTTATTGAGTGAAATTACTGACATAATAGGAGGTATAAGGGAAAGAGAAGATTAAGGTTCATATGCGATATTTACTGATTCTGCAGTGTCAAGTGCTATATGAAAGTATTCCCCATGCATTTTCTCATTCATTACTTAAGTCAACTTTTGGGAGTTAGGAGGTATGATTATTATCCCTTGTGCAAGTTCACAAAGCATGTCTGTGATGAGTTCAGATTTAAACCAGAATGTGGACTCTACCCACAGACTTTATGATTCACCCTTATCAGTTGAGAAACTCTAGTTCTTTAATAGGAAGGAAGACAGCACAGTCAGAAAGGAGATTAAAATCTAATTCATTCACAGCCTGACCGGTGTTTGAATTTCCACTGCGACATCCTCATACAACAAGGTGGTTCATGTTCAATATTTTAAAACAAATTAAAAAAAAAATTAAGACTATATCCTGTTACCAAAGATGTTATAGTAAATAGGAACCTGTTCAACTTGATAACGAAACCAAAAAAACTTCCTGGACCTTTGGAAGTATTCTGACCTCCTTATTCTTCTTGTTGGTTATTAAACTGATTAACATAGGGTAGTTGAACTAATTCTCCTTCTGGTTCTTTTTCTCTCTCCTGTCTTTAGCTTTGACAACAGTCCCTGCTCTGCCTGCTCAGGGCTTCCTTCACCAGCAAATTCCATCTCCCTATCAGAGCAAATAACAAGTGTTTTACATGCCACCTCCTCCTGGATGCCTTCCCTCTTTCAAGCTCACTACACTTTCAGCCATTTGGATTTAATGGAACACAACATTCTCTGTCTTTTCTTATTTAGACCCATATCTAACTCTCTATCTTACAAGTTGGAATATACTTCTGATTCATCTTTTTGATAGAACTCTCTCTCCCAGTACAGTACCTTGAATACAGTTAGCATCAAATAAGACAAAATAAACAACAAGATAAACTTCTAAATTTATCTCTGTAAGAAGCCCATTGCTTCTTTTTAATTTTCTTTTTTAATTAAATTTGGATGAAAGTGAACTCACAGATATTTGTTAATGCAATAACTAATTATTAAGCCTTTCCAATGCGCCAGGGATATCATACACATTGGATAAACAAACAAATAAACAAAAAAGGAAGATAACTATTAAGTCTTCACAATACCCACTACTCTGGCTTATCTCATTGGGATACCTGGGACATGATGGAAAGATGCCTTTTTCTCTTAAACTACTACCACTCCTTTCCCAACCAAAAACTCAGCTAAGTGAAACATGTTTCCAAAGAGGAAAAAGTCTGGTTCCTCTTAAGAAAAGTTTAAAAAAGAATTTTCCTTGTAGAACTCAATATGTTCTTAAGATAACCCAGGAGGCAGCATGCTGCATGAAGTGAAGGGTTAGGGTTATGAGGAAATCTGAGTTTCAGTAGGGCTCTGTCACCATGTCCTGTGATTTGGCTCAAATCATTTGACCTGTAGATGTCTCAGTTTCCTTAACTGTAAAAGAAAGAAATTAGACAAGATGTTTCTGCTGCGTGTTTCATACCCCGTACACCTCAGAAAAATATTGACACGGTTATAAAACAATGCAGTTTGCGCTACATGTAATGATGATTTTGTTTGCTTGTTTGTTGTTTGTTTTAGAGTAGGGGAAAAGAAGTGAAAAAGATGGATTATACAAGAATGGTTTATATTCCAACTATAGAAAATGTATTCCCAATCTGCTTTTCTTGTGCACTTGAAAGAAAATTCAAAGAAAATTCTTTCATGATAACCCAAAATACAGAATGAATTTTATACTCAAAGACATTCACTGCAGCATTTTATCAGCAGAAGTTGAACTATCTAAGTGTCCAAAAATAAGAATATGAGGAATGAAGGCTATTTCATTAAAGATCATAGAGTATCAAAAATGATGAAATCATTATTCTTAGTGATAAAAGAGCAATGAAATTTTTATGACATCAGGGATAACTGAAAAATGACTCTTCTTACCATATCGTCTGAAAGCTTAGGAGTGTCACCTGGGAATCCATTGGATCTAAAAAAGTGTCTAGTAAATGTGCAAGTAAATATGGAAAACTAGATAGTCTTCTTGTAAACTAGCCATGATATTAAAAAAAATAATCTGAAATGGGCTTCAGAGACAATTAACATTTTTTTTTAATTAGGAAAAGCATTTTAAAAAGATATTTGTAGTTTATCAATGCAGAAAGAAACAGCAATTTACTGAAGAGCATTATAATTTTAATACTGAATATATATACCATATTCATGAATGTGAAATCTTCACTGTTATAAAGATATCAGCTTTCCCAAACTAATACATAAATACCAGATAATTCTAATCAAAATCTAATTTTTTCAATACGATGATTCTGATGTGCATTTACAAGAAAGAATGTATTTGAAAAACCTTTTTTTTTTTGGCAAAATAAACTGGATATCAGGGAACTTGCCTTAAAAATTGCTAAAATATTTTGGCAATGTATAAAAGGGCATAACAATTTAATACATTATAGAGATACTGAGGTATAACAATGAAAAAAGAGTGTAAAAATTGATCTATGCATGTATGTATCTAAATATTAGCACAATATGATTGATGTAGCATTTCAAAGAAGTGGGCAAGAGTGGATTATATACTGAAGAGGGTTGGGACAACTAGTTATCTATCTGGCAAAAATGATGCCGAGATTCTATCTCACACATTTCACATAACAAATTCCATATGGACTGAAAGGCAAACAAAATAAAATCATGTAAGTAATAAAAACATATACATAAATGAATATATGACATGATGGAGAAGAAGACTAACAAAAATGACACCAAAGGCAGAAACCATATATAATTCCAAGAAACCTGACTATAGAAATTTTTAAAACTTCAATAAGGCAAAATAAACAATAAAAACAAACAATATAATCTACTAAATATAATGCCAAAGGTGATAGAATTAGAAAAAAAAAAGTGCCATATATGACTAACAAAATGTAGTCTTAAAATATAAGGAATGCTTTAAAAGTATTCCTTTTTTTTTTAAAGGTATTACTTCTGTAGTTAAAATTATATTTCTTTTTATAAAAATATTTTCTTCTAAGTAGTTAATGTAACATTGAGAAATGTTTAGGCTATAATATTAATAGGAAAAAACCTACAAATTTGTCTGGACAGTACTTCTAAATTAGAAATAAAATATGTAAGAAAAAAATAAGACTGAAAGTAACTATACCAAAATGTGCATGTGTGTGTATTTGGGTGTGTGTAAAAAGAAAATAAATTGCTAAAATATAATGGATACATTATTTCTCATGGCCAGCAATTAATTTTTTTCTGTCAGAGAAGAAAGTAATACTGAAAAAGATTTATAGGAAAATTTCAGCAGTGAACATGTACTTATTAATATTTTCAGGGCTAAAATGACAACTCTGCTTTGTTTGTCAAACTGTATCTTGAAACCTATACAGAGGAATTAAAAGAAAAATAAAAGTTCTCATGCTAAGAATATTCTCAGACCTGCGGATTTAAAGAATGATGTGGCAGAATCAAAGGGATTCTTCATTCTTCCTCGCAATTGAATGCTGAACCCTAGCTTAAGTTTTAGGGTTAAAACTGGAATTTGTTACATATTTTTAAGCAATGCCCAAGATGAAGCAATGTAGAACTAAAAAAAAAGTAAGCAATGAACTGAAGAATATGTTTTCCCTGAGAATAGTAGGAAAATCATAACTGAGGAAATATGAGGGGTGGGTAAAACGTAGGCACGCCAACTGGTCTTATATGCAGTAGATCCAGAATATTTTCCTCACAGAAGCTTCTTGAATAGCCCGTTTGGAAAATACTGGTATATTGGTTTTCTATGGCTGCCACAACAAACTGGATGGCTTAAAAAAACAGAAACTGATTCTTTTTCAGTCCTGGAGACTAGAAGTCTGAAAACAAGGTTTATGTCTCTGAAGATTCTAGGGGAGGGATCCTCCTGTCCTCTTCTAGCTTCTGGTGACCTCAGGGATTCCTTGGTTTGAGTAGCATAACTCAATCTCTGCCTCCCTCCTCATATGGCTGCCTTCTCCCTGTGTATCTCCATTCTTCTTTCTGGGTCTGTTCTCCCATTCTTATAAGGACAGCCATCATAATGAATTAAGGGCCCACCCTATTCCAACAAGACGTCATATTAACTTAACTAATTGCATCTGCAATAACCCTGTTTCTAAATGAGGTCTCATTCACAACTCTTGGGGCTTAGGGTTTCAGCATATCTTTTTCAACCCATAACAACCCATAACAACTGGTAAATAAATACTTGATGGTAAAATATAACTCCCTATTGCTTCCATTCCAAGGTATCTCTCATTTTGATAAAGGATAACAACTTGTTGACTTTTAAAAAGATCAGTGTTCTCCCTACTATTTGAATAGCATGCACATTACAGGGGTCACATACACAACAGGTTCTTCAATGGCTGTTGATGGATTTGAGTAACATGATGTGTCTCCACTTAATCTTTCTCTGACCTGATATTTTCCAATAGCCAGAATGACCCAGGCAATAACTGGCTTCCTGCTGCCAGCTTATAACGCAGGGTGGGAAGAGGCCATCAACAATGCTTGAGTAAATTCTGCCCTTCTATGGGAGGGAGCAAACTTCAAGCTAATGTGCTTCAAAGGAAATTAATTTCCCACTGTTTTTGCAACTTTGTGTTATATAAATCCCTAGGAATATTTCTAATGTACTTTTATAAACCTGCTCTAACTAGCATGTAAGGAAAAGAAAACAAAATTTTCCAGAACATAATGCCATAGGCCTTTAATAGATGGTTTGCACTGAGTAAATCTTATCCCTGGATTATCTCCTAGGTAAAGTTAACAGTGGTTGGTTTTTAACAATTATCCAGAAATAAGAGAAGCATGAATGAGCCATGCTCACGAGGCAGTGCATATTTTAATTCTTTCAAATGTACTTAAATTTGGAAGTTGTCCCTGTACTTAGAAGGGACATGACTGAGGCCTGAAACTGACTTACTATTGGGACCTAGATACATTTCCCATTTGGCCTAGATTGCTGCCACCATTCTCAACCATATGCACTCACAACCCTATACTTTCAATTCTCTGCAGAGATTGCACTGAACCTTTGTAAATAGACAGAATTCTTTGGAAAATGCCCTACATTTTCCATGTGGAATCTTGTATACAGCTTTTTTCAGAGCCTCCTCTGCCTTCTTCAGGGTAATTACCCTCCAAGCGACGATCCTGTATCCTTTGATTTCAAATGAATTTTCATATAGCTCGTCTCCTTTTGTCTTCTAATGCAGCCTCGCCGTTATAAAGAAAGACTATTTAAAGACTAATTGCACTAATTCATACCAGTATTATTCTAGGGCTAAGAGACAATATAATTGTCTATACAATTTTCAACCCTATACCCATGGCTTCTATTTTTTCCATTCCAAGTGTAAAGGTTCTTAAGACCATTTGCCAAATGCTACGCACAGGTCAGAATAAGCAGCCCGCCACAAGACAAATTGTTCAACATCCTTGCAAATATACAAAGGCTGTATTTTTATGTCCCTCATCAGGATGTCTTAACATAGTCCTAGTGGCCCAATTGCTAGCTGTGTCAACTCTTATTACAATTTATTCTAGGAGTCTAATCATTTGCTAAGAACTAGAAGTACATAAATGTAACAAAAATATACACAGATACTATTCCTTGGGCAAACCACTCACTTCTTTTTTGGTTCTATACGTTCCCTACATAAAACTTCCAACTGAAATTTCAAAATGTCTGTTCAATGTCTGCTCTTCTGGCAGTTCCCCAACTATTGGCAGAACTATCTCCCAACTTGGAGATACCTGGATATCCACTGAATTTTGGATTTCATTAACATCTTTTCCTACTAGGATAATTCCTTCATTGCATTACAATGTTCTGGTTAAAATGACTAGGTTTTAGCAAACCAGAATTTCTTTCAACTTATTTGAAGATTTTGGTCCATGCCTTGTAACTTGGAATCTGTAACTCCAAGATACTTCACTAAGAACTGGAAAGAAATCATGGATTCTTTACCTTTTATGACATGTAGAACAAACCAAATCCTCTTGGGGATATAGAATATTGCTTCTCTATAAAAGCCACTCATAGAAAGATTCCGAGTGCCTCAATTTCAACCTGTGGATATTACACTTCTTCTTCTGTATCTGTATCTTGTTCTAATACTCTATAAGTTCCCCCACATTCTCTACTCTGGTACCATAGAGAGCAAAGTTCTCTCATTGTGTGGCTCGGGACCATTCAACCTCTGCCTCCTGCCTAACCCACAGCAATGAATCTCAGAACCTCAGCTATAGAAAACCGAAAAAGAACTTCTGCAATTTACTACTATTATATTAAGGAAAGTTATACTGATTTTGTGTCATATCCACAGGAAAAACAAAATATACCACCAGAGTATATGTAAGTGTTGGCAATATTAAATGTGTGCCAAGAATTAACAGTTCATATTTATACCAGATGTCAGGTATACTGCTTCTCTCTCTGAGCTGTCAAAAAGCATAATACAGAGAGAGAAGGTCGAAGAATCCTGAGGGATGTTAGTGGTGCTTAAAGGTTATAATGATTGAAAAAGATTGCTTTAAGTCTACATAAATCACCACTTCAGATGTCATTTCATATCTCAAGTGAAAACAGAACAGGCCTTCGTAAGAGATTTGTGGAATACAATATGTTTTGGCAGTAGAGTTGAAAACACACTATGGTTACTGTAAGCCAGCCAGAATGGGTCCCCTTATCCGAAGATCAATGATTTTGGATGATTGATGGACTAGTTTCCCCATCAGAAAAACACCAGCCTGGTGTTATTACTATAACAGATGTAATGTAATCCACACATAATTAATGGAATTTATAAAATGCCAGAAGTACATTAACTAGTCAAAACATTCCTTAATTTTCTCCCCCAGATTTCATGACATAGTGAAGTAATCACCCACTAACACAGCGAGGATTCCACAGTCAAGCTATTTCTGAGCAAATTCAGGCAATACATTCTATTCATTTGCTCTCTGATAAGACTCCCTCCCTCCCTCTTTCCCTCCCACCCTCCCTCTCCTTTTCTCTCTCCCCCTTCCTTCCTCCTTCTCTTACTTCCCTTAACTTTCTTTTTAATATTCCAGCACAGAACACTTCCTTTAAAGAATAATTTTATAGACGTATAGCCCTTTTTTAGTCTCCTTTCCCTCTTTCCCACCCTCTCACCTTCCTTTCTTTCCTTCTTTTTCTTTCTTTTTAATTGGTCAGTACAGAATACTGATTTAAAGAATAATTTTACAGAATTACAATATGTAAACAGAAAAAAATAGAGTTGTTCCATTTGAAGAGGAAGTTGGGGAAATTAGAGGTCTGTATACTACACTGTCCTCTTAGGTACTTTCAGGAGCCCTTAGAGAACATGGCAGAGGATATTTTGAAAACTGCTGGTGTTCCTGACCTTTAAGGTGGGTCAGCATTTCCTGAAGTGTGTTCCTCAGAACATGTGGCCCTGCAAGATGCTTCCGGAGCAAAGGGTTCCCTTCTCAAGTAAGTGTAGGGGATTCTGCATGCTAGAGTTCTCTCCTGAATGTTTAAAATTAATATTGGCCTATTAAAAGCGCTGAGAAATAAAAGAAAGATGTTTACTTTTACTTTTCCCAGAATTTCTGAAAAGGTTTTAACAAAAAGTTACCCATACTTTTTTGTATGATACCTATTACTATTCCACATGAACAATGTGAAAAATGTGGCTCAATGTCACACAAACGGTTGCATGAGGAAAATGTATGTTTATAAAAATAAAAATTAAAACAAAACAAAACATCCAAGAGAAAATAATGGCCCATGGTGAGAACACGGAATTTACCCTTACCAACTCTCTTTCACATATCAACCCATTAACCTGGCAGTGTTGTCAGCAAGGCAGTGCATAGTAAAGTGCCTCATCTGGGGAAGGTAACCAATAAACAGCAGATACTTCTATGTGCTAGTAGTAGTGCATGGAGTATGTGGCCGGTTTTATAATATTCCAATGAGAATTTAAAAAGAAACAGCAGTGGGTTACAAAATGCCTATCTCTATCAAAATGTTACTGAAAACATTAAAAGTATGTTAGATAAAAGAGAAAAAGACCTTCATTTTCTTGATTTACATTAAAAATTTACATTAGGAACAACAAATGATTTATTTCCAGTTATAGTGGAATAAGTTAAGTTTCTGTTTAACTTTTGGTATATTTTGGGGAAGGTGTTACTTCTTCCCTGGAACTGCTTTGGCTGACATCTATCACTGAGCTTCCAAATTCATCTCTTTCCAGAAAAAAAAATCAACCTTAAACAATATATAGAGTGAACTTATCTATAGGAAAACCTCACTCATTAGACTCCCACCACTTTGGGGTGCTTAGCTGAGTGATTTATACTCATTTGGGGGGCATAAAACATTTGCTAAGAAAAGTAATGTTGTAAACTAGACTAAAAGGGTAAAACACTTAATTATTTCAGGAAAAGAATGTAAAACATATTTGGAAAATTATTTCCAGAAGGATTGAGATGGTACTTACAAATACCACAGGCCTCCAAGAGCCAGTAATTAGTTGCTATAATTAGTCTGGTTTGGAATTATTTTAGGTACTCTTGAATCTCATAAAAGTGCGTTTTTAAAGACTATAAGCAGGGAAGCGGGTGTGGCTCAGTGGATAGAGCCCCCGTTTACCATATGGGAGGCCCGGGTTCGCATCCCGAGGCCTCCTTGTGAGGGCACGCCGGCCTGAGCGGTGCGGTGGGCTGATGCAGCAACCTCACGGCAGGAAGCGGGTGTGGCGCAATGGATAGAGCACCCGTTTACCATATGAGAGGCCCCGGGTTCGTTTCCTGGCGCCTCCTTGTGAGGGCGGGCCCGCTCGCGGGGCACCATGCCCTGATGCGGCAAGACCTCACAGCAAGGGGGAAATAAGCGGACACAGAGAAGACACGCAGCGAATGGACATAGCAGCACAAGCAGCAATGGGGGGATAAATAAAATAAAATAAAATAAATAAATAAATAAATAAAGACTATAAGCAGTCTCTCAGACTTGTATCGCCTCAGATTGTTGAATGAATGAAGCTACTCATTTTTAAATCAGCATTTATTGAATGTCCTTGGGGAAGAGATTTCCAACTGTGGCCCAATGGCTAGAGGGACCCTCAAAACATGCACTGTTTGACCCACACTGTTTAAAAAAAAGGAAATTCTTGCCAATGTATAAATAGTTTCTAGCTTTTCTTGAAAAATCAAAGAAAGCTGCTTCCTCTGTGGCGACAATCAGCTGGAGCTAAGTACCATCTGAAACCTTTGGATGAAGAATGTTATCTTCAGTTTATGATAGTCCCTCCCCCCTGAGGCTGATGACATTTTTCATCATGATATATAGCTGTTCTTACGTTTTTTCCTCAGTAGAGTTGAACTAATGTAAACTAATTATTGTTTCTAGCTCTCTATCAAATGTGGAAGAAATGAATGAAAGAATTCAAAGGCCAAATAGCTCAAGAAAAAATCAGAGAGAGAGACCATGAAGTCAATTATATTATTATTAAGAATTATGCATTGGGAAGCAGATGTGGCTCAAGTGATTGGGCTCCCATCTACCACATGGGAAGCCCTGGGTTCGATTTCTGGGGCTTCCTGGTGAAGGCAAGCTGGCCCGCATCCACGGAGAGCTGATGGGCCACAACTGTGGAAAGCTAGAGCAGCAAGATGACACAACAAAGGGAGACAAGCATACACAGAAAAACACGCAGTGAATGGACACAGAGAGCAGACAGTGAGCACAAGCAGGGGGGAGGCAATAAATAAACTTTTAAAATCTTAAAAAAAAAAAAAGAATTATGCATTGCTTCTTTCTGTGAAAGACAGCTTCTGGCCTCTTTATTCAATGTTGGCTAATAGAATGTAGGAAGAAATAATGTATAGTACTTGTGGACAGATTGCATGGTTTGGGCATTTTTCATTTCCCTCTGCCATAAGAACAGCATGTGCTTTACTGGGGCTGCTCTTTTCCAAAATAAAAATAACACATGGAGTATAGCTGCAGCCAACCCACAGCCTACAGCCTACAAAAAGAGGAAAAAAGCCTTCGTTATTTTAAGCCATTGAGACTTTAGACTTGCTTGTTACTGGAATATAACCTACAAATGCTGACTGATACAGGGCAAATTTCATAATGATAGTGCAAAATATCTCTATGTGTTAAATGTGTAAAGTGTTTCTGTGTGTAATGCATTTAACTTAAGAGGTCAGTAGGAAAAAAGCCATGGTAAGAACTGTGACCAGCAAATGGAAAACATGTGTCACGAAAAACTTAACGAGTTCAAAGGAGTTAGGAACTTTCTACATTTTGAAAGTACAAATAAAGTAAATGATGCTGTTAAGAAACTTAGCAATGCTACAGGGAAAAAAAACCTGACTAGGTCTCAAAACCTGCCTCCTCCTGCTAATTTACATAACTCAGCTGGCCCCTATAGACATTTGAGGCTATGGAAAGGTGATCATTGTGGCATTTCAGTCACTAAGTTCAGAACCAGATTTCTGTGAAACTTACTAAAAAATTCTCACATGGTTCATATCAGAGTTTTTTACCTCTTTGTTCCGGTAACAGGTCAATGTCCGATTTGCTAATAGACAATAGTCCATAACATATCTCAACGTTAATAGAGAAAAATGAGTTTTAAATAAGAGCCAGGGCTAAATCGGAAGGTGATCAATTTTGAAACTTCCTCCCCACAAGCACAGTCTGAGTTTTACTCTAGACAGACAAACCCCCTTACGATGCAAAACACAAACACACACACAACAACAACAAAACAAATCGCAGGCACTCAGGGGTGTGATAAAAAGCAGAGGCTGTGAAGATCGAAAGCTATGCCCCCGGGAGCACCTGCAGACATGGCTGAATGACGGGTGCCTAGCAGCTGCTGCACCCCTGGGGAGGGAGGAAAGCCAGGGAGTTTTCAGTTCCACGCCTAGGCACACCAGCAACCATGTTCTGTAAGGCAGCTGAAGACGCTGCAGAGAAAAGCCAGCTGAGCTTATAAATAAGTGAGCACTGCGTTTTATATAAGCCAAGAATCCCGCTGCCCTTTTAGAGTTTAAAATGTCCTACTTGGGAAGCGGGTGTGGCTCAATGGATAGAGCTCCCGTTTACCATATGGGAGGCCCTGGGTTCGCTTCCCGGGGCCTCCTTGTGAGGGCAGGCCGGCCGGCCCGGCAGGGTAGGCTGATGCAGCAAGACCTCACAGCAGGAAGCGGGTGTGGCTCAATCAAT